>VNJW01002435.1:0-207767 GCA_008042615.1 Drosophila auraria | reverse complement strand
AAAAGGAGATAAGTCGTCACTGGACCGACAGTGCAGGGCTGAGACAAGCCAAACAATTCCTCGTCCCCCAGATGTCGCGATCCAAACGCATCATCAATCTAAAAAAGAGTGAGATTCGCACTCTAACAGGCTACCTAACAGGTCACTGCAACCTAAGGTATCACCTTAAGAAATTAAAACTTTCAGAAATCGACACATGTAGATTCTGTGAGCTGGAGCCAGAAACATCAGAACATGTTCTATGTGAATGCCCCTCACTAATCAGACGTCGACTTCAACAACTAGGAGGTGAACTTATCCCCCCCTACAGGATTTGGGAAGAGATAGACCTCGCCAAAGTGCTCTCCTTTATCAGAAGCCTAGGAATAGAGGCTCTACCTTAATCCTACAGGCCGGCACAAAAGACCTAACATCTGGTCGCGGTGCAATAAGGCCATAGTAATAATAATAATAATATAAAATATGGAATCGCATTTAATACCTGGTCTGGCTCAATGACTTCCATCTGATCGGCACTTAGCGACCGTAGAGGAGCCATCGATGCGTAGCGGCACAGGGTATCCACATCCGCCCCGGAATAACCCTCGGTGAGCTCCGCCAGCTGCTCGACCTCCGACTGGTCAAGATTGTGCTTCACCTGGCGAATAATCTTCTTGATGATTTCCTGCCGCGCATCCTTGGTGGGCAGCGGCACGTACAGGCGGCGCACGAAACGGCGACGCACGGCCTCGTCTAGCTCCTGCGGTCGGTTTGTAGCTCCGATTACCAGTATACGGGTTTCCTCATTGCTGGCAGCGCCATCTAAATGGATAAGGAACTCGTTTTTCAGGCGCAGCGTGCTTTCGTTTTCGTTACCCGACCGCTTTGACAGCAGGGAATCAACCTCGTCGATGAAGATTATCTGGAAAGTAAGTAAAAACAGCAGGCATAAATATAAGCATAAAATCATGGGCTTGTCGGAGGTCTTAACCGCAAAAACTCGAAGAAAGTTGAGTTTTTTTTAAAAGTTGTCTTAATAGAATTTATATTAATAGATATTTAATGGCCAAAAACTAGTTTTTAGACATTTAATATCCGAATATTAGTTTTTTTGATCTAATATTTACAATCTCTGAAGTATTTGCCTCCTGTTAGGTCGGAACTTATTATATTTTTCAATTATGACTACAAACTTTGAAAATCTAAAAGCTTCAGAGTTGGTTGAGTTTGTTATACCCTTGCAGAGGGTATAATAATTTTGTCATGATATTTGCAACGCAGTGAAGGAGGCATCTCCGACCCCATAAAGTATATATTCTTGATCAGCATCACCAGCCTAGTCGATCTAGCCATGTCCGTCTGTCTGTCCGTCTGTCGGTTTCTACGCGAACTAGTCTCTCAGTTTTTCAGCTATCGGGCTGAAATTTTCAGCATATATTATCTTATTTCTTCAGCACGCAGTATATATGTCGGAACGGCCAAAATCGGACCACTATATCTTGTAGCTGCCATAGAAATAATGACGAAATTAATGTAAAAAAAATTTTAACTTCTCTGTTTTTCAACGAATAATTCTATAAATTTCGAGATATAGTCGTTTTTTATAGTTTTAGAATTACGGTTTTAATTTCATTAAGATCGGACAACTATATCATATAGCTGCCATAGAAGGGATCGGTCGATTTATATGAAAATGTAAAATTCTACATGTAAAATGTAAAATTTTACAAAATTCACATAATTTGACATTTTTTTTTTAACATTACCAAAATGGATCGATTGTCAATGATCCAATTGCAGACTGCAAGGGTATACAAACTTTGGTTTACCGAAGTTAGCTTTCTTTCTCGTTTTTAGTTATTTTCTATTTATAGACTCTCCCAGAAGGACAATATTCCCATAAACTTTCGAACAAGAGTCCTGGCCCTACGCATAATCGAAAACATGAGCCTGATTGATATAAGCCCGTTACTCACAGCTGGCTGATGCGCAGCGGCCACAGCAAACAGTGTCTTCACCAGCTTCTCGGCCTCGCCCACCCACTTGGAGGTCAGGGTAGACGGGTTAATGCTGAAGAACTTGGCCTTGGCCTGTGATGCAATGCTCTTGGCGATTAGGGTTTTCCCTGTGCCCGGTGGACCGAATAGGAGAACCCCGCGGGGTGGACAGCGTACTCCAGTAAACAGATCCGGACGGCGCAGTGGCATTATTATAGCTTCCAGGAATGTGGACTTCGCAGATTCCAAACCAGCAATATCTTCCCATCCTGCAAAAATAAAGGGGACACATGTTGCCTTCTCGCTATTCCCAGAAAGCCTTGTATAACTTGCCGACGTGCTTGAAATTGTGCAAGCTCTCGCCAAGAATTTGCTCCACCATCTTTGGATCTAGATGGGCCAGGGCTGGAGGAATGGTGGGACCGGACCTGCGGTTAAACGCACAATTAAATATATTGGTTATATTGTTAAAGAAGAGCAGGACAAGCCTCTACTCACGTGGGGCTGGCGCTCTGACTCTGTGCCACGGGCGATACAAAGTTGGAGCTTACTGAACGCTTGCCGCCTAGCGTCTTCTTCCTAAAATTCATCATCTCGGAAGGGGCATCTGCAGAGGCTGTTCTCCGAATAGCGGCCTGCTCGTTATTTTTCTGCAAGAAACAATTTTTCTGAGAATAATATGCAAATATTCTAGCAACTAGGTGCAGTTGAATTCAGTAGAAAATAAAGGGGAAGTTTGTGAAGCCAATTAACGTATACAACGATGATAACATAAATAAGTAGGGGAGGAAGTTCCTTTAAAGATTAAACCAACGAGCAACCAAGGTTGTTTTCGTAGAGTTAAAAGCCTTTAAATAAATAATTTACAGAAGAGCCGCAAAAATCGCTGTGAATATAAAAACAATTGCAAATAATATATGTTTTCAACTGATCTCGAAATCCACAGCAATTTCCGAGGCTCTCCTGTATATTTAACTCGCATCCTTGCCTTTAATTCGTTGAGGATGTACTGCTCCCTTGCGGTGCGAAAGCCAAGGCAACTAGCCTCCGCCGAATCCGGCTGCTCCTGTGCTCTGTACTCTCCCGAACTAATCCTCTTAATTGTCTGAGGTGCTGCCTCCGTATGTGGAACTTCAGCCGTACTTGGTCTCTTAAGTAACTGCTTTCCACTTAAGTAATTATCTGTTGTTTCTTTAAACGAGAAGCGCTCCAAGTCTCTTGAAATTACTTCGGAAAGCTGGCAGCTTTCATAGGAGCCCCTGCAAGCGGGTTCGAATGCACTCGGCTTGGGGGTGCTCGGCTCATACTCCTCCGGGTTCCTGGAAGCCGTCGGCCGTCGACTTCGTCCTACAATCTCCTGGCAATGCTTCAGGCGCGCAATGGTTATGTGTTCGGTGCTGTCGTCCTGGTGCATTCTATCCTGATGCTCCCTCAGCACGTCGTGGCGGATTGCATCGCTGGAGGCCCTGGATATGGATTATTATATATTTATATACATTCGTATGGAGTATAGAGTATGTATTTACTGAATAATCCTATGTTCGTAGTACATACATACATTGTTTGCTGGGCAAGGAGAAGCTTTTGATTGCGCCAAGCGCTCTGTTTGCTGACGGCCGGGGCTTCTCTTGATTTCCAAATAGCATCGTTGGCAGCGAACTTCCGGCTCCACAATTCACAAGACATGTTGAACAAAGGATAAAAATAGTAAAAAGGATGTTAGATTCAATATCCCGGCAAAAGTCAGCTGTTGCGTGCAAACATCTGTTTGATTGCTAGTTGAGTTTTATAGCAGTCAGGCGATCTCGATAGCCGAGTAGCGATACGCAGCAATTATCGATTGTTGTTTGTTGGCGGTTATTTGATTTATAAAATAATCTATTATGTTAAATATTTATTCTCCTAGAGTATACGTTTATAAATGCGGCGGTTATTTGATTTATAAAATAATCTATTATGTTAAATATTTATTCTCCTAGAGTATACGTTTATAAATACGGTATTTACTACAGATGTTTGAATTAAACGTATTAAATAAGAAGCCTTTAAAAAAAGTAATAAAAACACAATTATAGAGAGCTTGCTTTTGTTGACCACCGCATTCCCACAAAAAGGTACACCCGCACTCCAAATTAATTCAATTAACCACAGAGAATGGAATGTGACGGCAACATTCCCGTTAACGGTAATGGAGTTGTTTGCGAAAATAATAATTACAAATGCACAAAAGTCAATTTAAAAAATTAAAAAAGAAATCCTCTTTAATACCCGGAATCGAATTCGGTGCAACAGAAGAAAATAAACTTGAACTTTAAACTACGCCGCGCTTGGTATCTCATAGACTGAACACTCAGTCTCTGTTTTTTTTAAATAGCCTATGAGGAATGCAATCGTCTTGCACTTGATTTATAAATAATTTAAGACATGCTATGGCGTTAATCACTGCATTGTCCCTCGTTTTATTGTTTTAATTCAAAGTTCATTCGATCATATGAATTTTAATTAGGTTATTAAATGCAGAGGTTGAAGTGTTTTTGAATGTTTTAAATTTCTTAACTCGATTTTATATCGAGTTCTATAGCACGCAGAAAAATATCTGCCAAGTGTAAGTTCTTGGGTGCCATAGCAGGCAGCTGTAAGAGCTGCCAGCATTATCGATAGGTTCTCGTCCGGCGATATATCGTTTTTTAAATATATAATATTTTTAAGAAGGCTGTTGTTTTTGTAATAAATATTAAGTCCCGGTGATACAAGGTAATGGAAATTAGTTATTGTTTTCCTTTTACTTAAGTCTGAAGGCTTTCGCCCTTCACTGCATAATTTTCCGCTTAATTAATTTTCAATTGCTTTTAATTGCCTCCTTCGATTTCAATTAAAACCGCTCAAAAAGTCGCTCTGCTGTGTGAGACGCCCTGGTACGCTTTCCGATGGAGATTTCTCCATCAACACCAGTAGCAGCCAAGGCAGACGGCCCCGGATCTTATCGCCGAATCGCGGTCTGTATGCTCACGTTGGGCAAATATATGCCTGCATATTGCTCATCTAAGCTGCCAACTATACGAAAACACGTCCGGACACAGTCTCCGGTCGTGAGTGGCCCGTGGAGTTCAACTGGTGGCGCATAGGACCGCTGGCTTATCTCCGGCCGAGGGCTAGATAGCGACGTGAGCCGATCCCACGGCCATAAATACCCCTCGGCGGCCACTAACGGATTCTCAGTTTAGCGGTCAGTGCAGCGCGTTGCAGGTGATTCCACTGAGGAGCTACCGTCATCATCGGATTGGGATTAAGGATTAAGGTCAGATCATGTGCCTGCCAAAGCGAGTCGGTGGTCCGGCCATCCAGAGTATTGCCACGGCTATAGGTGAGTCAATGGAGTTCCTCAGAATCAGTTCTGTATTTTATTTACATTTATTTTAGGTGGTTTTTATATTAACGAATATTAGGTAGTTAAATATTTAGATTATCTGTAAAGTAAAATAATATAAATACATTTACTCCTATGATAAAGATAAGTAATTGTTTTTGTAGCCTCTTCAATACATTATAATATAATAAACCCTTAAAAAAAATTCAAGTACATTCTATATATTTTGTTTCCAGGCAATATTCTCTGCTTCAACTTTGGCCTCATGTTTGGCATTACTCCCGCCCACATGGCACTCTATGAGTCCGAGTTGAAAACACCCTTGAACGTGGCCACGGATCCGGCTGGAACGGCATGGCTGACGGGTTACCTCTTCCTCAGCGCCGCCATTGGAGCTCTGTGTTCCGGAGTGTTGGCCCTACGAATCGGTCCCAAATCCGTGCTGCTGTGCGCTGGCCTCCTTCAAATCGTGAGTTTAATTAATTAAATCATTCTAGGTCAGTATGTGAAAGGATGTGCTTGACTACTCAATTATTCATGACTGATGAATGCGATTATTTAGCTCTTATTTATTTCTGTGGTCTATCAACACCAAAAAGAACTTAATTGCTGAATGTGTTGAAATATTCTGCATATTTAACTGCATTAAATGATGATGATTCCATTGTTATTAACTGGATATTTATTAAGAAGGTCTGCATTTAATCAAAGAATATAAATGTATATATATGTGTATATTCATACTCATTGATTAAATATTCATCGAAATTTATTAAATATAATTAAAATGACAAGAGCAAATTTCCAATAACCAATCACACAAGTTATTAGATTCCTTTGCATTCATTGAAACTATTTAATTAAAAAACTCCCATTATTTCTATTGGCAGACGGGCTGGTTTTGCATCCACTTTGGTTACGACATCATCCACATCTATGCCTCCCGCCTGTTTGCGGGCGTGGCTGCCGGCGCCTCCTTCGTCGTCCTGCCCATTTTCATCAACGAAATCGCCGAGTCGCGCGAGAAGGCCGCCCGGCTCACCTTCACTATTGAACTGTGGCGCACTCTCGGCATCCTGGCCGGCTTTGTCCTCGGCTTCTTTGTGCCGTACGACTTAGTTAATATCGTGGGCTGTGCCGTGTCCTTTGCCTTCACCATGTGCTTCCCCTTCGTCCAGGAGAGTCCGCACTACTACCTGCGGAAGAACAATATTCCGTGCTTGGAGAAGTCCCTGCGCTGGTATCGCGGCATCAGGGACATTGATGACCGCGAGAAGCCGGAGTACCTCAGCGAGCTGGCCGAGTTCAAGGCCGAACTCCATAGCAGGGACAAAAATGTCGGCTCGACGCCAATGTCGCAGGGCTACATCGTCCGGCTGACTTTCGTCAGTTTCCTGCTCACCGTGTGCGCCAAGCTGAGCGGTGTTTTTGTCGAATTAAATTACGCATCGGACTTCCTGGGTCGAACGGGATACTCCACGGAAACTAATTATGTGGTTTTGGCCAGCGCCCAGTGTTTTGGAGCTCTACTCGCTCGCCTCGTCGGTCCCCGGCTGCCGCGAAAGGTGAGTGTACATAATATCGGGGTTTTAATTAGCCCTCAGATGTGCAGAGAAAAAAATATTATAACTTTGATTAGTTGAGAAAAGAAATGTCAAATGGTATCTTGAAAAAGAGTAAAGAGTGCTTTTTAGGTTAAAAAATAACATAAGTTTTGTAATCAGCAACTCTATGCTGAGAGTTCCCACTCTCATTATTTAAAGCGTTTTTATTTGTATGTGACTGTGTATAAAATAATTATTAATTTGTAAAGCTTTAAATTTTTTTTTAACTTTTTCGTTTTGTTTGTTTTCTCTAAACCCGCGTTTACAAGCTAGTGACCGCACTTCATTTTACTCGATCGATTTTAATATCAATCGGGCAGCATTTCTTATCGATAGTATTTCAATGTTACGTTATTTCTAGTGTTGGGGTGCTCATGAGTGAGTGAACAAAAAAGAGTTGTTCACTAAACTGAGTGAGTGAACATGTTCCTTACTATTTGTTCTGATTTGTTCACTTGCTCTTTTTTGTTCACTTGTTCATTTTTGCTCACTTGCTCATTTTTGCTCGCTTGCTTACTATTGTTCAGTTGTTCAATTTTGTTCTATTTTGTTTACTTGCTCATTTTTCTCACTTGCTCATTTTTACTCACTGTTCAGTTTTGATATCTTGCTCATTATTGCTAAGTTCTTAATTTTTTTCAGTAACCCTTTTTTATGGTATTTTTTTATCATTGTTCTGTCAGAGTGCGCATTTTAGTTTTGTTTATATTCATTTGTTTTTTTTTCCTTATTATAAATAGTCATTACTTAAAATATGAATACATAAACATAAGCATTTTAACGAATGCTGTGCTCAGTGGTCTGTTTATGAATGTGAACAAGTGAGCAACTGAGCAATGAGCAGTGAACAAGTGAACAAGTGAGCAAGTGAGCAATGAACAGAGAACAAGTGAGTAAGTGAGCAATGAACAAGTGAGCAAAATGAGTGAGTTGAGTTTCGAAAATAAAAGAACAAGTGAACTTGTTTACCCAAATGAGCAGTATCTAACCAACACTAGTTATTGCCAGTATTTAATACAAATAGTAATTTAATGAAGAAACAGGACCTAAGAATCATCCAATTTCCATCTCATATTAAATATTTCCCAGTGTATATGCTAATTAGATTTGCCTATATCCTTGCAGCTCCTTCTGTGCCTCTCCTCGCTGCTCTCTGCTGCAGCTGTCATTACACTGGCCCTGTTCAAGACCTATGGCAATTCGTGGCTTCTGGGGGGCTGGGCGGATCGGTACCTTCCCATTATCCTGCTCGCTCTCCAGCTCGCCTTTGTCAGCTTTGGCCTGTATCCCCTGGCCGCAGTGGTCAGCAGCGAAGTATTGCCCACCAAGGTAAGTGGGGGGTCCCCAGGGACCTTTTGTGTCTGTTAAGGCTGTTTTAATTGTGGGAATCCATTCTCCTATTGTTCCCCTCCAGCTGCACGACTTGCTGTACTCACTGGCATCTGCCTTCTCCTGGCTGCTGCTCTTTGGCATGATAGAGGTAAGTGCTTTACACTAAGCCTTAATGCATTTATAATAATGGAGGTCTCCATTCAGGCATTCAATGCGGTGAAAGCCACGATTGCCCCTGGACTGGTCCTGTACCTGTGGGTCTTTGCCGGCGCCTCCATATTCGTGGGCCTGATTTCTCTGCCCCTTCTGCCGGAAACACGGAATCGCCGACCATCGGCGGTGCAACGAGAACTGGGTTACGTGGACGATGGGGGAGTGGCCAAGGTATCGGCGGGGACCAACGGACACATTGCCACACACATCTGAGATGCTCGAGTAATTACAACTCCTAGTTTTACCTTCGATATTAGTCAGAAACTTAGTTTTTACACCCATTAAAGTATGCAATAAAATAAGAATTTTGAAAAAGTTAAACACCGCATAAAAGGATGGTCTTATTTAAAAATGTCTAACTTAAATATTATTATTTTTTAATTAGTTATAAGGCATTATGAAGAAATGTCTTTTTTATATTTATCATACAGAACTAACTCTTCAAAGTATGCCATGAAATATTCTTATTTCAGCACTCATTACTCATCCGCCTAGCAACGTTGAGATCCGGAAACCCATAAAGAATTATGTCGCTCGCGTCTCTTGACTGAGCCCAAATCTTTATCTTTTACCCCGAATTTTGAATATTTGCCAGCGGGTCATAGAAGTCTGTACGGGTATCTTATCTCGCTTACGCTCAGCAAACAATCTTTCCTCATAAAAGCTTACCCCCATCACGATAAAAGTTACGGTAGGTGGTGTCTGCTGTGCCATCAAGCACAGAAGTCTAGAAAGATGTTCTTATGAAATGGTCCATGTACTGTGGATAATGATTAAAGAGTAAGTGTCTTCTAGGGAAGATTTTAAGATTATTATTTTTAAAATGCTTTTCAAAAACAAAATTAATAAATAAGATTAAGACAATAAGATAATATAGCTTAAATATTTAAAAATTCTAGCCTTTATCTATGGGAAATTAGTACTGTATCTGGTACACGTGTTTATATCCAACAGACATTTTAAATTTCAACTTTAGTAAGATGCTCACTTGACTTACTTGTGCCGCACTTTTTAAAAAATCCGATAACATTTAACTTAAACATTAACTAACATAACTCTATCATAGTGAAAGAAAATGAGTTGACAGAAATTTTCCAGCAAATATATGTGTATCTCGCAAGAGATTAGAAAACAAAAACTAAAGCTGTACAGCAATCTTTGTGATTACTATAATGATGGATCACTTGAGAGCTATATTATGTATTTCTCAGAGTATCAATATGCATTATTTATGAAGTAACATTTATTTCTATTAGTATAAAAATATTTAAAATTGGGGTATAGTATTAAAGATAAATGTAAACTATAATTGAATCGGGAATATTAAAAAAATATATATATAATAAATACATATCTGTGACAAGGGCAATCTCGGCAATTCTCGGTGCAATACCCGATAATAAGCTTGGCGGCTTAATTTCCTTTTAAGATTATTAAAGAGCTTGAAGCACGTCAGTCGCCTTCCAAGATCACTCATCTGCCGGCGCCACCACGCATCACTTTCGCATGGCAAAGAATCCGCTTTTAATTCATTCACGACGCCAACTAATCCTTATTTACGATCTTACGGGTTGAGCTGGCGCGTATATATGGTCAAAATGCGCGACATTTCCTCGGGGCAGGTACTATATGGAGGGACAAAATATTTGCACGTCTAAAGTCATATTTACAATGGCATTTATTTAAACGCCGCTTTTTCTCTCTCTCGGTGGGAGGAGATTGTCAGAGAGCGGAGTCTCCTCCCATCGCGACCTCTGCTGTATCGAACGCATATCAAATCAGGAAAAAAAAAACAAACAAACAAATAAATACCATAAAAATAATTGTAATCATCCGAAGGCAACAACTAATTTGCATTCACACCCTGGGGCAATAATTAACTTTTCTCAGTTGCTGCTGTGACAGTGGATTTGCTTTGCTCTCGTTTTTCCAGAGCATAATGAGGCAGTGATAACGGTCTATAATCTACGCTGCTCGCTCAGTTCGTGTAAGCTCGTTTACGATCTAATGCCATATATATAAATATTATCATCCAGCCACTGGTCTCGCTTAGTTAAGCGCGAACACTTACGGACTAACGGACCCTGGATCCGGTAGAAAATTTAATTAATCGGAGGACTCTCCGGGCTATGACTTTGTTGGCTAATCTTTAACCAAAAAAAAAACGCTAAAATGAGTTCCCCGGGCAGTGCTAAATACCAGTACCTGGCAGCCATAAGTGGTAAATAAAGGAGTGAGCCCTTTTGCTAATGGAAATATATTTTATTTAAGAGCAAAATAATAAAATATTATACATATTAAAGTAAAACTAAACTAAAGTGTTCTATTGTATGGATTTATATTAATTTGTTAACCCTTAAACTCTGCCTAATTCCATCTTAAGAAGCCCCACTGTTGGGGCACACTTATGCAAATTAAATGAATACAAACCGAGTTCAAGGACTGCCAAAGTGTAAACTAATTATTTTTATTTATCCGTACAGTTAATATTATTACCATATCGTATGGCGCGTTCTGTGGTTGGCCTTCTGCCAGTTTTCTGGAATTGGCATCCGATAAAAGCACCCTGGATACGGGTCCTTTAACCAAACAGGATCAGGGCTGGGTGGCGTCGACCATTTGCTTGGGCGGCTTATTTGGAACCATTGTGTTCGCCTGGCTCTCGGACAAAATTGGCCGCAAGTGGAGCATCCTATGGATGGCCCTCCCCAACTTGGTAATACAATATGTTTATGTAAGTAGGAAAGATTTATATAAACGTTTCAATTACAGCTTGGTTGGATCATCATACCCTATGCCCGCAACCCGACTCACTTAATTATTGCCAGATTCATAGGAGGAGCTGCCGGCGGAGGATGCTTTACCGTCATTCCGATTTATATAGCCGAGTTGGCTGCCGACAGGTGAGACATTTTGCTGTCTGTGAAGTTGTTTACGCCAATATCAGCACAGAAAATGTGAGAATTCATGGTAAAATATTAATTTCATTGCTTGCCAGTGTTCGTGGCGTTTTGGGTACTTTCCTTGTGCTCACCTGCAACGGTGGCGTGCTCCTGGCCTTTGTCCTGGGCTACTACTTCGACTATGCGACTGTGTCCTGGATTGTCTCCACCTTGTCGTTTGTGTTTGTGGGCTGCTTCTGGTTTATGCCCGAGACCCCCCAGTACCTGGCCAAGCTCAAGAGGGTGGAGGCGGCAGAGCACTCGCTGCGCTATTACCGCAACATAAGGTCCCGGCCGGCCAAGGAGCTTAGCGAGGAGCTGCAGCTGGAACTGCAGAAGCTGCAGACCGCTGAGAAAACCACAGCGGATGGTGGCGATAATGATGATGATGATGATGGGGACGCCAACGGTGTGACCTGGGCGGATTTTGGTGAGTAATTACACCCCTGCAGAGGGTATTACAATTTTGCCATGATATTTGCAACGCAGTCTGTCTGTCTGTCCGTCTGTCTGTCTGTCTGTCTGTCTGTTTGTCTGTGTGTCTGTCTGTCTGTCTGTCTGTCTGTCTGTCCGTCTGTCTGTCCGTCTGTCTGTCCGTCTGTCTGTCCGTCTGTCTGCCCGTCTGTCTGTCGGCTTCTGCGCGAACTAGTCTCTCAGTTTTTGAGTTATCGGACTAAACATTTTCAGCATAGTTTTATTTTATTTGCGAGGAGAATATATGTCCAAACGCCCGAAATCGGAACACCTCATCCTATAGCTGTCATAGAAATAATATCGAAGTTAATGAAAAAAAAAAAGTATAACTTCTGTGTTTTTTAACGTATTTCTATAAATTTTGAGAAATAGCGGCTTTTTACCGTTCTAGAGTTACGGTTTTAATTTCAGTAAGAACGGATAACATCATATAGTTAGTTGCTGCTGGATCGATGGATCCAATTGCAGACTGCAAAGGTATATAAATTTCGGCTTAGCGAAGTTAGCTTCCTTTCTTCGATTTGTCCAAAAAAGTTATCATATCTTTCGAAGTACTTTCGTAACCCAAAAATGCGCAAACTTGAGGTCTTCATGGGCGCCTCTTATAGCCAAAAGTCGTATATTTTCTAATTCGCACTTAGAGTCTTAATTATAAAATTAAGAATAAAATTAGAAAGAAATGTTTGCCAATTCTTAAAAGTTTTATAAGGGGATACATCATTAAAATTGTTAAAAATTAAAAAAAAATTTTCTTTTTCAATATGCAGAGTTATTATCTTTATAAAAACTAGCACAGAAAAGCTTTCCAAATTGAAATATATGCAATTTTGGGTTAGATATGCCTTTTATAAGATTGCAAAATGCAAGGGTGTATAACCTTCGGCTTACCTAAGTTAGCTTTCTTTCTTCTTTTGAATAATTAATGGCAACAGCACACAACGAATGTCATTATGCTTGGATAGTAATTGTTGTTTTTACTAATTGTTTAATGTTAACCTTTATTTTAACCTTTAACCACATCAAAGATTTTGGCCATTTCTGAATAATTTCACTTATAATTAAGTAAATAAACATTCAAGTTTCGCTTAGAATAGCTTTAAATTGCTTTTGGCAATTTGATGCGGCCACGCTGCGAATACGCAATATGAAAATTAGTTGCATTTTTCTAAATTTAATGTTATATATCCTCTGTGTCGCTCTACCTACAGCTGAGGTCAAGACCCGGAAGGCCTTCTTCATCGGCATGGGGCTGATTATGTTCAACCAGCTGTGCGGATGCTTCGCCATGCTGAACTACACGGCCGTGATCTTCGAGCAGGCGGGCGCCAGCATGCCCCCGACGGTGGCCGCCATTATTGTGGGAGCCATCCAACTGCTCGGAACCTATGCATCCACTCTGTTGGTGGAGCGCTTGGGCCGGAAGATACTGCTCCTGGTGTCGGCACTGGGCATTGGACTGGGCCAGAGTGCCATGGGCATCTACAGCTACTTCCAGGTGCTGGGCTACCCGGTGGAATCCTTCAGCTGGGTGCCCATTGCCGGGTTCTCGTTCATGCTGTTCCTGGCTGCCTGCGGACTGCTCTCCCTGCCCTTCCTGGTGATATCGGAGATACTGCCGCCCAAGATCAGGAGCACGGCGATCATGCTGCTCATGTCGGTGCTCTGGTTGATTTCCACCGGCACCATTAAGGTGAGAGTTTGGGGGAAATTTTTATTTAAAAATGGAAATTTTGAAATTTAAATTTATTTGCAGATGATGCCTATTTTTACGGTCACTCTGGGCATGCATGGTACCGTCTTTATGTTTGCCAGCTTGTCCTTCAGCGCAGCTCTTTTTATCGCCATCTTTGTTCCTGAAACCAAAGGAAAGACCATTGAGGCCCTATTGGCCAGCCTTTAGAATTAAAAGAATTATTTAAAATGACTTGTTAATGTTTTTAATAAAATCAATTAGGAAATTAATAAAAAAGGTAATTTTCTGAAGCCACACTGCGTATACGCAATGTGGAAATAAGTTGCATTTTTGTACATTTAATGTTATTTTTCCTACAGTCAAGACCTGGAAGGCTTTCCTCATCGGCCTCGGCCTTTATATAGCCACAGATGCCTTGATTGTTGTTTGGAAAAACTTTAGCAACAATAACTGGTCTGTGCTTTTACCTTGATCTTCCACAGCTATCGCTCGATGACTGTTCTGTTTGACAATGAAAACTCTTTGATTAGATAAGATCTGTTGGGATTTTTGAGACAAAGGCTGGTTACAGAAGGTTTTAGTTAACAGAAATAGGTAATTAAATTTAACCTTGATTAACTATTTTTTAAGCTCTGTTATATTTTTCTATGATTAGCACACTTAATACCACCTACATTTCTTTTCTAACTCTAGGATGAGAACATAATTTTTAACGTGATTTTAAATATTAGCCAAGTTTAAAAAAGTAAGTAAAGTAAAATAAATTAATTTTTTTATTTATTTAAATTTATTTTCCCCAGTAGTTTAATATTTAACATATTTATGTCTTAAATTAAAGTCAAAAAAGCTCAAAAAGGTTGCTGCTCTTACAAGTTAAAAATTAAGGTTAGTGTAGTCTACTTCTGGGATATTAATTTCTCTCTAAATAATCATGCTTTTATGCCTTTATATTTTTCTTATGACCTCACATACGCCCCTTTTTCATAACTAATCGTCATATAATTGTGAAATTTCTGTCAGCACCTGGGAAAGGAGCATCTAGACTTTCTAATCTTTTTGTTTAAGCTACAGAATTATCTTTGCGGCGCCAACAGACAACAGACTGGGAAAACAGGTGTATAGTTTAAAGTTTGTTTTTCACACGCCATCAACTTTTTGAAAGCATTATTGGTTGAGGTTAGATGTTAGCTGAACTGTATGTATTTGTATATATTAAACACAATTTAAAATAATTTAAGCAACCATGGAGTTAGTATGGGCTGGCTTTTTACCGACCTTGACCTTAATCCAATTCCCCGATTCGCCGCTGAACCTCGATGAGATATGATGGGGAAGTCTGTGCAGCAACCTGGTCATGGCCTTCTTCCTGGAAAGAGCAGCATCTACTTGCTTGCAGCGCCCTTTGACTGAGATTGAGTGGTCCAATCAATTATTTATATTTTATTTTCTATTTTCTGGTCTAATGCACCCTCAGGCTACACCACCACATCCCACTTGCCTATATTTATTCAAACATATTTATTTCATATTTCTCTGGCCCGAAACTAAGGGGGAAAACCATGATTTTTCTGTGTAATTTAAGCCTTGGAGTCCTTAGATAGCTTAAAATTCAAAGGAATTTCTATGTTACTTAAATCGAATGCATGTGGGCTTAAGCTTAAATAAAATAAATATGAAAAAATAAATATGTGTTTTGTAATGGTGAAAAATCCTTGGGGGACTACATCTCAGAGTAAAAGCTAAGTTATAAACAAAATGTATTTTTGTACCAATAAATTCTGACTTTATCTTAATGTGCTTTCCTTTAAAATTTACTTAAACTTTATAGCATACTTTAAAGCCCTGAGGAAGTGATTTAAAGTTTAAACTTTAAACCTCTGACCCCCATAGTTAAGCCCTCTCAATCTTATCTCATCGCATAATAGCTTGAGTCCCACTTAATTTTCTCCACTGCTTAAATCCCATTTATCGGAATATTTTCTCCTTCGACCTAATCCACCAAGATGCCAGTTGAGTCTGGACCAACAACATAAATAGCTTAAGGCCAGACGCGACAGACGAGCCCCTTTTTTGCGGGCCCTCACGTGGCGAGGGTACACAGGGCAAAATGGCGTGTTTGGATGGTGAAATATCTTTGGCGTCATAACAAGAAAATAAAAGACGAGACTAAAATGATATACTTTAATCTTTAATCTTTACAATGTAATTTGTGAAGTTTCACACACTTTTAAGAGCCCGCCAAATCCCAAAAGACAAAGATATAGATAGATATGGCAAGCCGAGTACAAACACAGCGATCGCTGATATTGCGGATATAAAGTTTAAGGAAAGATTCGTTCCCGGCCAGCTTTGGGTTTCGCTGGTTTTTGCAAATAAGCGCTTCGCATTTGCGGCGGAGAACTTGTGGCCAACGGACACTCCCTCCTCGTGGCGATGACAAAGTTATTCCAGAATTCCCTGCTGCAGCGCAAGACCCGCTACCAGCTCCTGGCCACAGTAATTGGTGAGGGAGAAGATGTGGAAAATAATTGCAGAGCGCAGCTTATGCATTTTATTTTTGCAGTTAACATCATAACCTTTAGCCATGGCGTGGGCGTGGGGTGGCTCTCCCCAACGCTTACCAAAATCCAAACTCCGGACTCGCCGCTGGACTTTAAAGTGAATCTGGCTGAAATATCCTGGCTGGGTTCCATGTTGGGACTGGGCAGCTTGTGCGGCAACCTGACCATCGCTTTTCTGATTGAGCGGGCGGGCAGGAAGTTTTGCCTGTATCTGATGGCAGGACCCTACGCGGTGGGTACTTCTTATGGTAAATTCACAACGAAAATATACTTATTTTTTTCTGCAGGTAATTTGGATTTTGATATACTCCGCCTCGAACGTTTACTTCCTGTATGCAGCCCGATTTCTATGCGGCTTTACTGGCGGAGCGGGATATGCGGTGGTGCCCATTTTTATCAGCGAGGTGGCCGACAGCAGGTGAGGTTTTTCTATGAAAAATAGTATAGAAAACCAATTCAAACTACGATCTCACAGCATTCGCGGAGCTCTGACTTCCATGGTGATGTTATCCGTTAATTTGGGCATACTGGCTGGCTATATACTCAGCACGTATCTGGACTATCACGTCGTGCCCTTCTTGGCCATTATCTTTCCCGTGGCCTACTTTATAGCCAATCTAATGCTGCCCGAAACAGCGCCATATCTGCTAAGGCGAAGCCAGCTGAGTGCAGCCGAGAATTCTTATAGATATTATAGAAATCAGCGGGATGCAATGTACGAACAAACCTCCAAGGCAAATTTCGAGGAGCTTCGCAGAGCTGTCTTGGCCCAGCAGACAAAGAACTCCTCTCCGTTGAGTTACACGGATCTAAGTGAGTTGAAAAAAAATTCTTTAAAGAATTTAAATCATTTGAAAGAGTGTCTAAAACTATGCAACAAATTTTATAAAAACTTTTAGCATACTTTTCGGCATTGTTTCAATTGAAATTATATTTCTTATAATAATTCTTTCTTCCAGTGACCAAGCCCGCCCTGAAAGCATTTGCAGCCTCGGCTGTCCTCAGCTTGGGTTACCAGTTCAGTGGGGTTTTCAGCTTCATCAACTACATGTCCGACATTTTCAAGGCCTCGGGCTCGATTGTGGACGTCAACACTGGCACCATCATCATAGGAATTGTGCAAATCGTGGGTGTCTACACCTCGACCATATTCGTGGACATCGTGGGACGACGTCTCCTGATGTTGATCTCAACTTTTGGGGTGGGCATCGGATGCGTTGCCTTTGGCTGCTTTACGTACTTTGCGCAATTCCACGATCTCAGCGACTACGACTGGCTGCCCTTGGTGCTGATGATCTTCATTTGTTATGTGGCCAACATTGGACTGATAGGAATCTTCTTTCTGGTGCTGGTGGAACTCTTTCCAGTGAAGGTACTTCGGACTCACTATTATGGTATCTTTTTATGTATGATTCTAAAGCCTGAGCCTTTCAGATTCGCTCGCTGGCCACTTCTATTTCTGTGATATTCCTGAGTCTTCTGCTCTTCGGCGCCTTGAAGGTGTTCCCACTGATGCTGCACTATTGGGGCATTTCGCTGACCATGTGGTTCTCCGCCGGCTCCGCCTTGCTCACGTTCCTATACTTCTGGCTGTTTCTGCAGGAAACTAAGGGGAAGTCCATGATTGAGGATTAAGAAGGGTGCCAAGGGTGCCTGTGAAAAATCTATAAATATAAATCAATATGTATACACTATATATAATTAAATAATTAAATTTACCAAATAAAAATAAAAAAATTCATGTTATTGAATTGAAATTACCTCTTTAAATTTCTTGACAATTAAATTTACCAAATAAAGAATGGAAAAATGCTTTTAGTAGATCATGTTCTTTAATTAAAATTACCTCTTTAAATTTCTTGACAAGCAATCTTTAAATCTTTAAAATAAAATGTGTAAAAAATGTTTATTTAAAGAATAGCTTGCATTGATTTAAATAAATGCGTAAAATGGTCGATAATGAACTGTACTGGGCTATATAAAGATCATTTGAGGGAAATATAGAATGATACGGGCATCTCTCTGTGATTTATAAAGATATCCAAATCAAACTTGGCTGGAGGCCGCTAATAAAACCCTAAACAAATCAGCTGTTTTCTAAAAGTACTTTAAGGCCCCTCGGCAATTTAAGGTTTACTTTATAACGTCTGAGGACCAGGTGTTTATATTGACTCTCCCAGTATACTTAGGAAATTCACAAACACTAATTAAGTTATCACTGTTTACATAATGAAAGTAAAACGGATTATTAATCTTACTTGGCGAACTTGGTAATTGATTTATATTGCTTTTAGATGAACCTCGGGCTATACATCTGGTGAAATTATTTGGGCAAACTAAAGTAAAGATTGTAAATATTGAAGGCAGCTTTGGTGGCTATCTGGTTTAGATAAACAGGCGAAAATGGTACTTAAGTGGGTGCTCAGATGGCAGACGACAATATTTCTCTAGAGATTTTGCAGTCATGACGTTCTTAGAGAATCCCAATTGTCTTCTGAGTCGCAGGAATCGCAACCAGTTCTTGGTGACCATGCTGGGTAAGGCATCTCATTAGGGGAAACCTATGGGTATTACTTACTAAGATTTATCCTTTTTCCAGTGAATATCGCTCCCTTTGCCCATGGCCTGGGCATAGGTTGGATGTCGCCGGTGCTGCGGGATCTCACCACCGATCAGTCACCCCTCGACTTCGAAGTGCTGGTGGAGGACGTCTCCTGGATAGGATCTCTGGTTGGCATCGGAGCCATGATAGGAAATATTCTGGCCGGCACTTTGATGAATCGCATTGGCCGAAAGCCGGTCATGTTCGGTCTTGCAGTTCCCACCTTGGTGAGACTTGCCTCCAGATAGTTTTAGAACCATTTCTCCAAGGACTTGCATATTTTTCAGATATTTTGGAGTCTCGTTTACTTCGTTCAGAGTGTGGAGTTCCTATACCTGGGTCGCCTGATGGCCGGACTGACCAACGGTGCCTTCTACGTTGTCTTACCGACTTTCCTGAGCGAGATCGCGGATGACAAGTTAGTGAATTATATGAATCTATCTATCATAATATTAATTATTTAAATCCTCCACAGCATTCGCGGTCGTCTCGGTTCCATGATCCTCCTGACGGTGAACACTGGAGTCCTCACCGGCTACATAGTGTCCTCTCACTTTAATTACTTTGCGGCGCCTCCGTTCATTATGGCCGTGCCCCTTTGCTATATAGTCGGCAACTTCCTGTTTCCGGAAACCCCGATTCATCTCATACGAAAGGGAAGATTCCAGGAGGCCAAGGAATCCTTTCAGTTCTACAAGAATATTCGGAGAGATGATATCAAGGCTGAGAGTGAATTCGAGGACTTGAAGCTGAAAGTGATCAAAGCAGAGGCTGAGAAGGCCAGGTCCTTCAACTACAGGGATTTCAGTGAGTGGGAATCCATATTTATATTTAATATATTTATTTATTAATTTATTTATTTACTCCCGCAGTCACCAAGCCAGCGTTCAAGGCCTATGCCTCGGCGGCTGTCCTGCTCATCGCCAATCAGTTCAGCGGTAGCTTCTGTGTCTCCTCCTACTTGTCGACCATCTTTGCCGCCTCGCACACGACCCTGAATCTGACCATGTGCACAATAGTCATAGGATGTGTGCAGATCGTGGGCACCTATGCCACCACCTTGTTGTGTGACAAGTACGGACGCAGGATCCTCATGCTGGTCTCCTCCTCGGGTTTTGCCGTTTGCCTGGTGGTCTTCGGAGGCTTCACGTACTTCGCCCAGAGCTATGATCTAACTGCATTCGGCTGGCTACCCTTGGTGATCCTCTCCTGCTACGTTTTTCTCTGCAACATTGGCCTGGTGGGTTGTGTCTTCGTGCTTCTGCTGGAGTTCTTTCCGGCTAAGGTGGGTTTTCTTACTTATCTCTAATTTTCCATAAATATCAAGCTTGTTCTTTTAGATCCGCTCCGTTTGTGTGTCGTCCTCAATAGTGGTCCTAAGTGCCACCGTTTTTCTGGCCCTGAAAATCTTCCCCATCTGCGTGGCTGAGTGGGGCATTTCGGTAACCATGTGGTGCTGCAGTGTCAGCACGACTCTGTGCTTCATTTACTTTTACTTCTTTTTGGTGGAAACCAAAGGCAAGTCGCTCCTGGAGAACTAACTGCCATGCTCAGTCACGACTGAAAAAAATGGACAGAGTTTTCAAATGGTCGCCTGAGTCACTTAGATGAGCACCGAATGCAGGCTGGGAAGTGTTTCCCCCACAGAATTGAAGGTAAAGCCATTCAGTGCCTTCGTGGAGCAGATATCAGAGAGTTGAGAGTTTTTTAAAAAAATTATGAAGAAAGAAAAGAAAGGTTATTTCTTTTTAAAAACCAAATAAAATGTAAACTTAAAATTCCTTATGTAATCTTTAGCAACTGTTTCTCTGCGTGTATCTCCACTGATTGTTGGTCTTATCTGGCCAAGATAAACCGGTTAGAAAACATTTAAGGGGAAGCTCGGACGCTAGACGAATCTCAGTCAGTGTGGAGAAAGCCTCGCAGCCATGACGTTGAAACTGCGACTAGCCTCGGTCTTTGCCAATCCCAACTGTCTGCTGGGACGCAGGAATCGCCATCAATTTCTGGTCACCTTGCTGGGTAGGAAACTCCACTACAAAGTATAGTTCTAAATGATTCTAAAGATCTAACCCATCTAGTGAACATTGCCACTTTTTCCCATGGCCTGGGCGTGGGTTGGATGTCGCCGGTGATGAGGGACCTTCAAACCGATCAGTCGCCCCTCGACTTTCCCGTGCTGGTGAGCGAGGTGTCCTGGATAGGATCGCTCGTGGGCATAGGCAGTGTGATGGGGAATCTGTTGGCGGGTTTTCTACAAGATCGCATCGGACGCAAGCTGGTCCTGTTCGCCATTGCCGTTCCCTACACGGTAAGATGATGAGTCGGCGCTTTTTCGGGAGAACCTTTTTCACCATCTTGTTGTGGAAATATCTTCTAGACCTTTTGGTGCCTGATCTACTTCGTCCAGAGCGTTGAGTTCCTGTATATTGGTCGCCTGATGGCCGGCATGACTGGTGGTGCCTGTTACGTCGTCCTCCCGACCTTCATAAGCGAGATTGCGGACACGAAGTATGTACTTTCGGGGGAGCGAGCTGGATGAGTTGATCATAAAGTAGTTATCGTAAATCTTCCGTAGCGTACGCGGGCGGCTGGGCTCCATGATCTTACTATCGGTGAACACGGGCGTTCTCGCGGGCTATATAGTGTCCACACATGTGGATTACTTTACAGCGCCGCCGTTCATTATTGCCCTGCCCATCTGCTACTTCATCTGCAACTTCCTGTTTCCGGAAACGCCGCACCATCTCATCCGTGTGGGTAAAATCGATGAGGCCAAGAAGTCCTTTATGTTCTACAAGAATATCCGGAGAGACGACATCAAGGCTGAGAGCGAGTTCGAGGAACTGGAGTTCCTTGTGACCAAAGAGCAGACGGAGAAGGCCAAATCCTTTGATTACAGGGACTTCAGTGAGTAGTTTCCTTGTGAGTTTTTAGAGCAGCTTTAATTTGACTTCATTCTAAACTTCAGTTACCAGGCCCGCCTTTAAGGCCTACGCCTCTGCCTTTGTCCTGCTCGGTTGCAACCAGTTCAGTGCCAGTTTCTGCGTCACCACCTACTTGTCGGATGTGTTTGCCGCCTCGCACACCACTCTGGACCTGGGCATGTGCACCATAGTCATTGGAGTCCTGCAGATTGTGGGAAACTATGCCACCACGCTGCTTTGCGACAAGTATGGCCGCAGGATCCTAATGCTGACCTCCACGGCAGGAGCCGCTGTTTGCCTGGTTGCCTTTGGCTGCTACACTTACTACGCCCAGGAGTACGATCTCTCTTCGGTGGGTTGGCTGCCCTTGGTGATCCTCTCCTTCTACGTGTTCCTCTGCAACATTGGCATGGTTGGCTGCATGTTTGTGGTTCTGGTGGAGCTGTTTCCCTCGAAGGTGGGTCCTAGTAAACTTCCTTTTATGGATATGTTTCTGGATATGTTTATATATATGTTTCTAAATTGCAGATCCGATCCGTGGCCGTCTCCACCTTTGTGGTTATTCTCAGTAGTACGGTCTTCCTCACCCTAAAAATCTTCCCCCTCTGCATGGCAGCCTGGGGCATCTCGGTTACCATGTGGAGCTGTAGTGTCATTACGTTCTCCGGTTTTCTATACTTTTTGTTCTTCTTGGAAGAGACCAAAGGCAAATCGCTACTGGAGGCTTAGTTTGTTTTGCCGGAAAGATAATGGTTTATCAAATTCGTCGCACCTGGGCGATTAACCTAAGCCAGCGGTTATCTTTACGGCCCCCCGAGGATACCGTTCAGATACTTAAGCCGATTTCTACGTTGAATGCACTTTCAGTGATCAGAGATACTCGGCCAATGCAAGACTGAATAAAGTGCAAGGTTTTTGTTATTTAAGATTTTCTTGAATTTATTTTTTGCGCTGACAAAATGCTAAGCAGATTGTTTCGGCGACCGAATTGCCTGCTTAATCGCAGGAACCGATACCAGCTGCTGACAACGCTGTTGAGTGAGTAGTCCTGGGAGTGTCACATTAGAGGACTTTTATCTCGGAATTAATTCCTCTCCATGCAGTCAATCTCATATCCATATCCCATGGCATTGGCATCGGGTGGCTCTCGCCCACCCTGCGGAAGCTGCAGTCCGACTCGCCAGTGGGCTTTGAGTTAAAGTCCGAATTTGAAGTCTCCTGGGTGGGCTCCATGCTCGGAATGGGCTCGGTGACTGGCAACATCCTAATAGGGTCCCTGCTCGGGCGCCTGGGGAGCAAAAGGTGCCTTTTGTTCATCGCCATTCCTCATTCGGTAATGTTGCCAGATCGAAAAAAAGGGCCATTGTTGGTAATGCCTTTTGTGCCTTTCAGTGCCTGTGGCTCCTGGTTTACTTTGCCCAGAGTGTGGAGTACCTGTACGTGGGCAGGCTCTTGGCTGGCATCTGTGGCGGCGGCATGTACATTGTTCATCCCATTTTTCTCAGTGAAATCGCTGATGCCAAGTAAGTGGATGATATACTATAAATGTCAAGATAAGGGATGTAAATCTAACTGCTACGTCATGGCAAACGGCAGCTGTCAAATACTTACAGTGACTACCAAACGTCGGTATTTCGCAACTAGAGATAATTTGTTTATTTGCTTGTTCTTTTTCAGCATCCGTGGCACCTTCTCGGCCATGGTAATGTTATCGGTCAATGTAGGCATTCTTGTTGGCTATATAATGGGCACTCACCTGGCGTACTACTCGATACCCTGGATAGTTCTTGCCCTGCCCCTATGCTACCTCATATCCGTATTGCTTTTCATACAGGAGTCGCCCATGCATCTGATAAGAGTTGGCAAATACGCGGCAGCTGAGATCTCCTTCCGTTACTATAAAAACATCAAGGATACCGATAACATCAATGATCAGAATCGAGCCATGGAGGAGTTTGAGGACATGAAAGTGGCCCTGAAAAAAGGCAATGGCTTAAATGAAGCTATTACTTTGAAGGATTTTTGTAAGTTATGGAGAAGGAAGTTCCCTAAACTTATTACTAATCATAGTTATTAATTACACCCAAGAAAATAAAGAATTTAAGCTTTATACGCGTTGTCTTATAAAACTCAAGCAGTATAACGAATTTAGTATATATTTAATACTTAATAATATCAAATGTATACTCAATAGTATAGTTGTTATACTCTATAGTTTCAATTGGGTATTTTCCAGTGTTATTTTTATACGAGCCTACATCGAAAATTCGATAACACATCGCGTTAGCTGGAATTAAGTGCTTTTAGTGATTTTTCTCATTTTTGTGGTATTAAATTAATAAGCATCTTATTAAGAATTTTTTAATACTCAAGAGTAAGAGTTCATGTAACAATAGAAAGTAGTTAGTAACTATTTTAATTAATTTCATTCCCTTTTCAGGCTCTCGTCCTGCTCTCAAGGCCTATGGTCCGGCCTTGGTTCTACTCATTGCCAATCAGTTCAGTGGCCTCTTCACCATGGTCAATTATATGTCCGATATATTCGCCAAGTCGGGCAGCACCATGGATCCGGATACCTGCACCATAATCATTGGAGCTGTCCAGATTCTGGGCACTTACGTGACCACCCTGCTCTGTGACATTTGTGGCCGGAAGCTGCTCATGCTGGTGTCCACGGCCGGTGTGGCAATTAGCTTGGCAGCCTTTGGTTTTTTCACCCATTACGCCCAGAGCCACGATGTCGGTGAATACAGCTGGGTGCCCCTGCTGCTCATGTCGATGGATATTTTCCTGGGCAACATTGGCCTGGTCGGCTGCTTCTTTGTCAGCCTAGTGGAAATATTTCCAGTCAAGGTATGGGGACATAATCGATTTAAAATGGTAACGAAATTAATTGCATTTAAAATTTCCGAGTTTAGATACGTGCCAAGGCGGCCTCAATGGCAATTGTGGTCTGCAGCAGCTTCGTGTTTGTCATGCTGAACATTTTCCCAATTTGCATGAAACAATGGGGAATATCGGCCACCATGTGGTCGTGTGCCGGAGTCACTGGATTCAGTTTTGTTTATTTCCTCATTTTCCTGAAAGAAACCAAGGGCAAGAGCATGTTGAATGATTGAATAAAAAATGGATTTACCTAGAACTTTGCCCTTATCAACGAAAATTAAATTCTGAAGTTTTATTTAGCCGTAACTTTACGCAGAAATCATAAATGATGCTTTTATGACCCGTAATTATCCCGCATTTAATTTAATTATAGCTTCTGCGGTTTCAGCTTACACTTTCATGTATTTATGTAGGTATATTTAAATAAATTTAATTACATATAATTACAAAATATAAACAAAATACAATTTATGCCATAAGTTCATACAGTTTTTTTGTTGTTTCTTTCCATTATCAATTACTGAAGGTGCTTTACAATTTTCCGGGCAAGCACCGCTTTCACTGATGCTGCCCAATTAAAACTAATTAAAAAACTAGCATACTAAATCACAGTGTTTTTTCCCAAGCGAAAAAAATTTGCAATATTCTACAAAATTACTAGCATTTCTTTCATTACAAACATACAATTAATATTTTTAGATAGGCGTATGTGTGCGGGTGATGTGGGTACTTTTTGTATATTTTCTGGTTGTAGCGGGCTAGGACTTTAAAAGGTACATTAAAACATAAAGTTTGCTTTACTCTCGATCTCTTGCTTTTGCTTTAGCTTTTAGCGAATAATAACATTAACGGCTAACAATTAAAAAAGGCATAAAAAACAAAACAAAAATGTACGCTTACAAAATGCAACACTGCCCTACCGCAAACCTCGAATAACACGGCTAAATACAATAATAATAATCGTAATCGTAGGCGTAGAGATAATTGTAATAATAATAATAGGTAGGTAAACGTAAATGGTGTGGCTTGAAAGTAAATTGAATCACAAAATTGGCGCCATTTAGCAAGTTTGTTCAGTTGTAACGGTTTAGCATTGATTAGCATTAACTAATTACGTATCACTGGTTCGATGTCTGCTCGGATATATGTGTAGATATAGCTAGATAGCTACGTATGGGAGATATCACGTCTTTTTCGGGCACCGCAGATAGCGCAATACCGCGTATCCCAGGCAGCGAAATACCAGAAAGAACATCATCAGTATCAGCGTGTTCAGCCAGAGCGGTGATGTCGAGTTTTGAGCATTGAGTATTTCCTCATATGGAATGAATTCGGTTGACTGCTGTTTGCAAATCTCATAGCTACTGGGTGAGCCGCACCTGCAAGGGAGGAAATTAAGTATTAATAAAGAAAATAAATAAATAATAAACGCTAAAGCTCACCTTATAGCCGGACCCTCTCGAAACTCCAGTATCTGCATGTTCTGATAGGCATAGTGGATCATGGAGGTATACTGGATCCAGCTGAGACCCTCGGGAATGCGTGACGATAGGTAGCCCCCAAAGAGCTGGGTGGCCAGCGTGTACAGGGCACTCAGGGTGATGCTCACGTTCATGTCCATGCAGCAGGCTCCGATAAAGAAGCCCACACTCTGAGCCACAATCGTGTTGATCAGCAGGAAGATGAGCATCAGGAAAAAGAGCTTTAAGCTGGGATAAAAAGCAAACAATTATAAATAACTCAGCACTAAAGACTCATAAAGATCACACTCACCTAGTGCAGCCCAGCATGGGGTAGCTTATCATGAGGTAGACCGTGGGCAGGGTGATCACCAGTGGCAGTTCGGCACACATCTTGGCCAGGTAATAGGCGGACAGGCGATAGGCCCCGGAGCGGCGTTCCTTGCTCACCACCTCACGCTCCGAGGGGACTAAAAAAATAAAATAATCATAAAATAATCCTTAATAAATATCCAACTAATTCCTCACATGAATTTAGCGCTCCGAACAGTGCAAAGAGCATCCAGTAGGTCTGCGAGAAGAACATCCAGCCCTGGAGGTCATGCAGGAACTCCTCGGTGCGCGGCAGCTGGAACCAAATGGCGCCGGCCATCAGGGCCAGTCCGATGGTCTGGAACCAATTGAGCTTGGAGAGCATCCGAGGCTTGGCCTCCTTGAAATTTCGGCTGGAGAGTACGCAGAACTGTGTGTGAAAGCTTGTGGGATACGAGAGCCACTCATCACTGTCCCCGCCATGTTCTGTCCCACTGCCCGCACTGTACGAGTGGCAGTCGCTGGAGGCGCAGGAGCTGAAGTTGGACTGCGAGTCGGCGCCACACCACACCAGGTGCTGGGCCGCCTCCTCGTCCTCCTCCACCTGGCAGGAGCCGCTGCTCGGATGGTGCAGGTTCTCGTACTGATGATGGTGATGGTGATTGTGGTTGTGGTGGTGCCGGCTGGCATTGTGGTGGTGGTGATGCTGGTTGTAATAGTTATTAATGATGTCGTCGATTAGGATGCTCTCCGGCTGCTTCTTATCCGCTGTCTGCGACTCGCTGGCCTGATGGCGACTGCTGCTGATGCAGTTCCGGTTTAGGTAATTTCCGTGCGACTCCCGGGCGGCAATGAAAAGCTTCTCCCGGATATCAGGATGCGACTTTAGTTGCTCCACTGGAAAGTAGAAGGAAGTTTTCTTTAAATTTGTTTTTAAAGGGGGTTCCCTACACTTTATACTTGTTTATTAATTACAATAAAAGAAGGTATTAAATCAAACCAAACCGTTTCAAGCAGATCTGCCTTTTGAAAGTAATTTCTGAGGTAAGATTTGTGGCATACTTTTAGGCAGCAAAATTCAAAATAAATTCTAGTTTATTCAAACCTTACTTACACACAAAATCGGCGGGGTTATAGTGCGGCTTGATGGTCACTCCAATGTCCTCAAAATGCCTGTATATATTATGCACATCTCCAAAGTACGCGGTTCTTCCCTGATGGAGCAGCAGCAGCTTGTCGAACATGTGGAACATCTGCGACGAGGGCTGGTGCACACTGATCACGATCGTCTTCTGCTCCAGCTGGGCGTACCGCTTGAGCACCTTCATCAGCGAAATGGCCGAGTGGCTGTCCAGGCCGGAAGTGGGTTCCTGGAGACATAAATTCTTGAATAAAGTTGTACAAAAATCCCAAGAGATTAACTTACATCCAAAAGCATCAGCAGCGGATTGGTGAGCAGCTCACAGGCAATGTTGGCCCTCTTTTTCTCGCCTCCAGACAGTCCCCGGTTGAGGTAGTCCCCGAACTTGGTCTGCTGACAGCAGCCCAGCTCGAGGGCCTCCAGAATGTGATCCACCTTGCGCATCTTCTCCGCCCGCGGCATGGACTCCGGCAGTCGCAGGAGCGCCGTGTAGACCACCGTTTCGCGGAGTGTCAGTTGTGGGAAGAAGATCTCCTCCTGCAGCACGTAGCCGATGCGGCGGCGCCACTTCTTGGTCAGCGGTTCGCGATTGAGGAACACGCTGCCGCTGTCAATGTGCCGCTGGCCACTGAGGCAGTCCAGCAGAGTGGTCTTGCCACTGCCCGAGGGTCCCATAATGGCCAGGACCTCGCAGGGACTGCATGATGATGGGGGAGAAATGCACAGAGGATTAGGGTAAGTTAAGAGGTTTTTTTCAATTTCTGGTGAATGTCAGTGCTGCCAACTATCTTTCTTGTATTATTATTAATTTATTAATAATTATTTAAAGCTTAAAGCTGTCTTTAGTTGGCAGCACTGCTTTCTTTTGTTTAATTTGTGACGTTTTGTGTTTATTTACTTAATGCTGGCTGATCTTGTTACCTGACAAATCCACTCACATCGGAAAGTATTTGCCGCTCGTTGTGCAAAACGTTCAGGTTCTGAAATGTCAGTTGCAGTGTATGCTGTTGCTGCTGATGCTGCGGCAGCTGCTGCTCTGGCTGGTGATGTGAATGGGAGTTGCAAATGTTGCTGTTGTGATGCTGCTTCTTGCGGCCCACTGAAGTCCTTTCAAAGTGGTAAGACAAGGACGCCGGAGAGTTGCTGTAAAGAGAAATCATGTTGAGTGTCGGGTAAGTAAAATCACCTTCAAGCACACTCAAAATACTTAAATAACAACTACTCTTATTGAGAGGAATATAACAATAACAAAGTCATTTAATAATAACTTGAACGACTTGAATGAGCACAAAGGACGAATTTACTTATTTAATAACATAACATAGAGAGCCAAAGATGCAAATATTACACTTTATTTTCAATGCCAAAGGTTGGCATAGTAATAGTTCAAATAATAGTAATTGCATAACTATTCACTTTACAAATTCAATTAAAATGTAAGGTATGATTTCAATGTAAATCGCTTTTGTGAACTTAATCAAGCTTTCCCGAATTAATTGGAATCCTGCATTAATTACTTGCCTGAATTATTACCTATTATGATTATCTTTTAGGCTTAGGGCCACTTTGTTTGTTTTAAGCGATACAAAAATTCTATTTCAATATGATTTTAATGCAAAGTTTGCCTTCTCATAATTATAAATTCCACCGCCAGACTCCTGCATAAATTACATGCCTGATTTGTTAACTATTAAAATGATCCTATAGGATATTATAGGCTGTTGGGGCAAATGAAATTGCACAAACCTTTTGTTGATCTCCGTGCAAAATATAAACAAAAAACAAAACGAAACGAAAGTCAATGTACCCCACACAGGCGACAAAAGTTCCCTGATTTTGTTCCCTCTTTTTTTATTCTCCTGAGAATATATATGGCAATACAATACAGTTACTTAGGCCTCAGTCGCAGTCTCAGTCGCAGTCGCAGTCTCACTGTCAACTGTTATCGCCGATATCACATGTGTGGCGGTCGCATTATCACTCACTTCGCACACACACTCACAGAAAGGGGCCAAAGAGAGCGAGATGCGCGGAAGGGAGCCGTGTGGAGCTGTGCGTATTCTCCACTGATGCCCAGTATTTGTGGAAAGTAGGGGTATATGGGTTCTAGGCCAGGTTAATATTTATGAATAATTATAGAAGACAAGAAATAACCAGGCATCAGTTCATTGAAACTATATTTGGTGACTGTATAAATAAAGAATACCCTCTTCCCCTTTCCATCTAAATTTATATTTAAAGCTCTTGGCGGGATTTTATTTAAACTGTTTGTGTTGGCCTAATTAAAAGGCAATATTATTTCAACGAAGGAAATTGAAGACCGGGTACCTTAAAGTTGGAAAACTACAAGCTTGCTTCTTGCCTTCAATTGCTTTCTTTTGCCCTGGAGACTCTCGGTCAATGCTTCGAGACTTTACTCCCACTACCACACACAGATACGGACGCACACAGATACGCACACGGACTGGAGGAGGAGGAGGAGGGGCCCAAGCATAGACGGACCCGGAGTCAATAGCCTCTTGCATGGGGGATTCTCCTCCGTTCTGTTTGCGTACCTATCAAATTTATTTAAATATTTTCCCTTGGCCATCATCCGAATGGAGCGTAGATAAGGCCGTTATAGTTATAACATCTATTTCGGGATCTCTGGAATGGGAATGGGAGTGGGAGCCCGGCAGCGGTGGAAGCCGCCCCAGCATCGTCAAGCCAAATTATTCGAAGAGCAACATTTTAATTTACAAATTATACAGAAATGTAAATTTCTGTTGATCGCCTCTGGTAGGCGCCGAAAGTAAATAGAGAGTCCGGCAGAGGCGGCAGAGGCGGCAGAGGCGAGTGCATTGAACCGCACTGAGTGCGTGCGTGCGAGCGGGAGAGCGCCGGCCACTGACAACAGACGGCGGACAAGAACGGCCAGAGGGAGAGCGGCAGCGGGAGCGAGAGATACGGGGGCCCAAGTGGGGGTCAATGCAGTCAGCGTCAGAGGAGAGCAGCGACAAACAAAGCCAGCGCGAACACAGATACTCACACGTACAGACGCACGCACTCGCACTCGCACAGCCAGAGATACTTTGCATGCAGTGTATCTGATGAATACATTTTAGTTTACAAGCGCTTTCAGCGATGCCCAAGCCTACTACAACAGCCAATGTCCGGGTCTGATAGCCCCCGAGCCCCAGGCCTATGGGCATTTTCACAGGAACACTCATCATCGTCCAGCGTTGGAAAAACAAATTGAAATAGCCTTTCAGGCAAATTAAAACGCACACATTTGGTGATGTGCCTTGAGCCAAATGCGGCTTAGTGCGGTTGTCCATAACCTACTGCGCTTCGGTTCGTAAATAAAGCGATTCTAGGAAATTTATAACATATTTTTAGCATGAATTTAAACATTTTGTATAGCTAAAGAAAAGAAAACATTTAAAATTCCTATAATTATTGAAAATTAAAAATAATAACAATACTAATAATTTCTTATTATTTAGGCTAAAAGCTTTCTCAATATTCCGAATTTTCTAAATACATTTTTTGTAAAAGGATAAACCTTTACGCAGAACACATATGTAGCTAAGTTATAAAATTTAAAAATATTTGAATATATAAAGGAACAATTTTTATATGTGTTCCTGAAACTATTTGTTTGATTTTAAAGTGTTTGAGATACATTTCAATTGTATTAATAAAACCAAAACATAAAAAGATATAGGAATAAATAGTAACAAACATAAATAAATTTAGTTATTGCTTTCTTTTGAAGTTTTTATTAAATAAAACATAATGTTACAAGTTGTGAAGTTTTAAACAAGCATTACAAATAATTTATAAATTCCATTCATGATGAAGGCAAATTAATTTACCATTTATTTTATATACTTTATATTATGCCCTAGCAAGGCCACCTTTTTAATCTCTATTTACATTTAAATTGACTTAAATTTGGGTGAATTTGGCCATCTCGGTCTGCTGCTTTTGTTTTCCCATTTGGATTTACACCAAAGTCGAATACTTTCGCTCGTGAAACGTTCGATTGACGTAGATGCCAAGCAAAAACAAGAAACTCTAAGCTAACTTTCCAAAACAAAAATGTGCAACAAATTCGAGAGACTTCTGCAGAGACGGTTCTGCTCCCACCTTCCCCCTAGAGCTGTGTAAATATTAACGAATATTGCAGATCTTCTTCGCAATGCTTAAGCTATCGCATGACACAATTCCCAATTATGTGACGAGCTCCAATTAAACGATGATTTCGCACAGAACAACGCTTGTGATGGCTCAGCTGGCGCAACACGTGAACTCACTCGAGGTCGCTTTACACACACGACACGAGCTCTTAAAGCTTAATTTAGCTATTTGGCTTTTGAGGGGGAGAAAATGTTGGCTGCTTAAAATAAGGTCTTGGAAAAAGTATTTTAATAACGTCGACTTTTCTGTTCCCTTCCTTGCAGCCGCACTTTCTTTTAATTTCAAAAGCTTTACTGGGGAGTTTGTCCATGTGCCAAAGATCACGTAGGCCAACTTGTCACCGCCATCGAGTTTTCAATTTAAACTTGGCCCTCGAGAAAATTTTTTGATGCTTACAAGAAACTCTGTGAGTGAAAAGCGAATGTAAAGAAACGTGATAATTGCATTTCATGCATGCCATATCCTTTAATGCTAGAACAAGGACATGTTGACAATTGATTGATATGTTGTTGGTCTGCATTGGTTGCTTCTAAGGGCAACGCAATGCGAAATACCATGGACAATGTCAATTCAATTAAACTTAATTATTGAAGCATATTTACGAAATCAATTAATTTGGAAATGGTACTGAAGCCAAGCCTAAGCGTGTTTGTTGTGTAATATGCATAAATCGTAAGAAACTCACAACAATCTGGTTAAATATTAAAGCAATACAATGTTTTCTCACTTATTTTATAGCTATTTTCAAATTATAAATAATTATCTTCTTAAATCGAAACATACAGTCCCTGCCAATGAAACTTTCGAAAGGCCAACCCTCAAATCGCTGGGGAGCCCATTAAATCCGTGCTAACTTCCCCGAAAGTTTCCCCCAGCTTCATAATTTACGTAATTAAGCCAATCTGACCTCCTTCAGTTTGGGGCCAAGAAAGCCAGCCAGCCAGCCAGCCAGCCAACTTACTGACCAAGTAACCGGCCAACAATTTACCTAACCCACGGCTATGATGCCATTTCTTTGGCTCTTGATTAAGGCCAACGCCAACGAGAGGAGAGAGGAGAAAAAAACTAAATCTGAATATGTTGTGTTTTTATTTTTTCTTTCATATACGAGTATATATATTTATTTGTATTTTTTTTTTCTTCTGCTCGGCTTGGCGTCGTCGCTTTCTTGGGGAACTCTCCTCGAGGAACTGGAACTGGCTTCTTGAATACGCGAAAAGGTTATTGACTTTTACAACAAGCAAAACAGACGCCAAAATAAAACAACAAAAACAACAAAATAATATAATTCACACACACGCAAAGAGAGAGAGAGGGGCAAAGGGAAAACAACGCAGAAATTACGTGAAAGTTTGGCATTGCAAACGGCGCGATTCATAAGTGTGTGCGTATGCGAGGAGCACGCAATCAAAAGAAACATTTTTGAAATTCTTATCTCGTTTTTGTTGTATTTGTCGCCTTTAATATGGCTGATATTGTTGGTGGCTTTGTGGCCCATTGTATTTGTGAATACATTGACCGATATTAAACAAGTTGCCAAATAAAACAGATGATGGCTGCCGCTACTGCCGCCGTCGCCGCTGCTGTTTGTTTGTATTTCGTTTATCGGAAGGGCTCGAAGAGTTCGTTGACTTGGCTTTTGTTTTGCCTGGCTTTACTCTGGCCCATGTGTGTGTTGGTATTTGTGCCGCCTTCATAATTTCAATATAAATAGATGAATAGAAAACAAAGTCATTTGAGGGAATTGGGTCACCGAATTTGCGCAATTTATTTGATGTTCTGTTTTAATTTAAATTTTGTAGTCGTTGTATTTCGTTTTTAGCAGGGGCGCCTTCATTGAACTTCCCAAAACCATTTGACAGAAATTCCTGACTTTTTTTTTCAGATTGTCGCGACATTGCCATTGTTTTTTTATATTTCGGTACCGCGTACTTGAAGGGTATATTCAGTGTTGAAATTTGTTGGAATATTTTGTAATAAACTTGTAAATTGGGTTAAAAGTTCTCTAAAAATGTTGTTTTATTTTTTCAATAAACAAAATAAAAAGTTCTAGCACTTTTTCTGAATTATTAACCATAATTTTTATTAAAAAATAAGCCATACAATTCTCTTTTCTAAACTTACCAATAAAATTTTGATAAAGACGTGATTATTTTCGTTTGATGAAATTTCTCTTATATCTTATTAGCTAAACTGAGTAATTTTTCAATAAACAAAATAAAAAGTTCTAGCTAATTTTCTGAATTATTAACCATAATTTCCATTACGAAATAAACCATACAATTCTCTTTTCTAAACCTGCCTATTAAATTGTTTTAAAGACGTGATCAATTTCGATTGATGCAATTCCTTTTATATTTTACTAACTAAAAATTAAGCAAACTGAGTAATTTTTGTGGAGTTTCACCTTTACTTTTAGGTTTTTCGAATAAAACTCTTCTAAGACATCAAACAAGTTGTTGAAGCAATAAGTTCCAAGGTATTTCCGAGTCGGGAAACTTGACTAATGGTCTCTTCCTCGATTTCTTCTTTTGTTTTTGTTGCTATGACCACGCTCAATTGCCTTTTTATTTGCGTGCTGGGGTTTTTTCTTCATTTTTTTTTTAAAGCAGCTCCTCTGCTTCATTCTTTGTGTGCCTGCTGCTCCTTCCCCTTCTGCTTTATCCTCTCTTGCTCCGGACTCCTCTTCTTTGACTTGTGTTTCTGTCTTTCTTTTTTTTTTTTTGCGTGTTACTGACCCAATTCTTTTGGCAGCATTTTTTTTTCGTGTGTGTGTGTGCGGGTCTTCTTTGACGAAATTTTATTCGACTTGTTTTTTTTTTGGTCATTTCTTTTTGATTTTTTATTTATTGCTGGCTTAATTTGTGGCCTTCTGCTCCGAAGGGGATCTATTCAAATTCGTTAAAAGTTTGTTCCCGATTCTTGTTTTGCAGTTTTTGACAAATGTGCCAAGGCTTCTTGGCATAGAAGGCTTATGTTTGCTTTTTTATTTTTCTCTTTTTGAACTGCGACTGGAGTCGCGAATCGAGGAAATGCAGGTCAGGCGAAAGAGAGTGGTTGACTAACTGCCGGCAGAACAACATGTCGTATACGTAATTTATGCATGCATATCATGCATATTTATATCAAGTGTCTGTGCGAAGACCAGTTCCCGAAGTTCTCTTTCTCTCTCCCTGCCGTGTGGGTGTCTCTGCTTCTTGGTTATTTATTTATTTTTCCCCGTCGTTTAATTGAATTGGAAAGGTGGCGAGCAGGGGAGCCGGGGAGCCGGGGAGCAGTGAGCGGAGAGAAGTGATCGCGATAGAAAGCAGAACCTAAACTGAACCAAACTACTTTCAGAGTTGACCAACTTTGGCAGCGGTAAAAAGCAAAAAATTAGCAATCAGCCTTTGGACTGCTGGGATATCCTGTAAGTACCAAGGATTTACAAGTCCCATGAGAGGGATAATAGGGATTGAGTTGAAGTTTTATTACTTAAGTTTTTTGGTCAAAAGAAATCGCAAAAATTTACATACATAACTTGTTTTGGTATTTTACGATATTTTCTATGTTTCTTTCCCTTCTTTTTTAATAAGGAGCCACTTCTTTATCAATTTCCCCTGATTAAAGTGTTGAGAAACCATCGAAAATGTCTTAATAAACGTTTTTCCATCCCCTAATCCGTAGAAAACCCAAAAGGTACAGAAGTTAACACCATTAAAACGCTGCTCAAGTGACATGCAATGACCCGTGCATCAAGTGCCACTCACCCAACCCGAAATGGCCTTCCCAACGACCCGGGTGCCATCTTACATAAGGCTCCGACCGGCGTAATTGAAATGTGGGGTCAAAACCATCGCGACTGGCGGCCAACTAGAAAGGGGGAATTGCAACAAACACGGCAACAAAAGGAGGCAAACGATGCCAAGTCGAGTCAAGTGCCACTTGTTGCTGGCCACTCGAGTTCGAGTGGGGTGGAGGTGTGGGGGTGCTGCATTTATCTGATGCCACTTTCGGGCAGGAAGCAAATATCGCGCATACGACATGTGTACGCCAGCGAGCGAGCAAGCAAAGTGAGTGTTTTTCTAGTGAGCTCCGAGTCGCAGTCAAGTTGCAATAAAGATTCAAAACGCAGATGAAATGCTGGCTGCCTGGCTGGCTGGCTGTGTCGTGACTTTTCAAGCAAAGATATATGGCAAATGAAACAAGAAAGCGCTTTCTTCTTTCGGCCTGGGCTTGGGCCTCGTCTACGGCCCCATCTCTGGCTGCGGTTTCACGAACTTTCACGTCATTGTGTGGTAATTAGCTGAGCTGGGAATTATGCTTCCTAGTTGCCAATTGATTGGCATCCATCTGGGGCGTCTCCCCCAGCACTCCTCGCCGGATCGCCCGCTCTGTGTGGATCTGGAGATGTGTATAATTTAGCATATTAATTGACACAGTTTCTAGTGTTTCTTTCTTTGCTTTCCTGCTCTCTGGCTCACGCACTTTCTCTCGGGGCCTCAAGAAACTTTATGAACTATGTAAAAATTATAAAAATGCTGTTGAAATTGCATTGCGAACGAAAAAATAAAAAGTGCAACAAGAAAGCAGCCGCAAAGTGAAAGAAAATACTGAATGCAATTTATTAGCTGAAAGTGTCACTGCAATTGGGTCAGGGCAATCACCTGAGAATGCCAATCCACACCTGCCTCTCTGAGCTGCAGTCTCAGTCTCAGTCGCAGTCTCAGTCTGAATCTTTTTTGGCCCGGCCAACACAGCGGCAGTTGCATCACCACATTGAACAGTTAAATAGTCAAGATATAGACGCAGTTAAAAAAAAAAAAAAAACAAGAGCCCTTTGTGCGAATTAGTTGTGCAAATATTGAGTTTGCCTTTGAGCGCGATTTTCGTTGAATTTGTATATGTTGCCTTTGCTAGTAAGGGAAGTAAACGGAAAAAAACAAAAACATTCAGCGGAATGCGATTCAATTATCTCCCAACCCCCTGCTGCAGATATCTGGCCAATACACACAACGAAGCTATTTAAGTAAGGATTTTCAAAGGAATTTAATCAATAACCTCCATTCAATATTGACTTGCACTGCTTGTAAAACCCAAATGCAATATCGGCTTATCGTATTTGAGCACGCCAATTTAAATTGAAGCTTTACTCCTATGTTAATGAGCAACACACTCTATAGTAATCATGACTTAATTAATTGTAATTGGCCTGAACATGCAAAGGTTGCCAACGGGGAAGCTTAGGTGGGCGACAAAAATGCTCAAGAACCAAGGCAACGACAATGGGGACGGACTAGTGGCGATGATAATCAGCCTCGTATGCGTGAGTGAGTATCTGCGAATGCGACCCACACCGGCTGGGAGATGGGGAAAAGAAAACTGAGTGAAACTGAAGAAAACCGAGGAAAAAGTCGACACAAAAATGTCTTTGACTGCGGAAAATGAGGCAGCGAAATGTCGTAAACAATGCAGCCGGCGAAAGGCGGAGAAAAGTCTAAAGTATCTGCAACATTGTACACAAGTATCTGCATGAGCCAAAAAATTAATATGTGAAATCTGTGAAATTTCCCGCATGGCCTTGCACCTGTCAGAAATCTGTATCTCTCGCTCTTAGCCATGACAGCAGAGAATCCCAATCTAATTTGAGCCAATTTCGGTTGCCAGACAAACCAATTAAGTGAGCGTTGAACCATGTTGGCTTTTGGTATTTCAGCAAACTCTCATTCAGCTTATTTAACAACATATTTAATGAAAAAATAGTCTGTGCTCCTAAATAATTAATTACATTAGTGTTATTTAATTAGGTTTATTTGATTTACAAATATCAATGACTATTTCCCATTAAAGTCCACTAATTGGACAAATGAAAACCGATGGAATCTTAATATGTGGCGAAAAATGTCCGACTTTCCAGAGTAATCCAGCACAAAGCCGCGGATTTATGTCAGCGGTCATTAACAGAAATTAATGTGGGTTCGGATTTTAGCAGAGCCTGGCCTGGGCGTGTTTTATTACGTTCCAAATATGACTATAATTCCTGTTATTACGTCCGTCGAGCTCGTTTCCCTCGCCCATTTACGGTAAATATCCAAATTACAGGCACATCTCTCTCTCTCTCTGTGGGACGATGAATGTGTAATTTTTGGGCGTAACACAACGTGGAATTGCATAGTACAAAGTTGGCTTAATGACTTTGGCCAGATTCGGGAAAGTTTGGCTCAACTAATTGGATTGAAAATGTAAAACCTTTGACGGAAGTAATTTACCATTGTCGCGGTTAAGCGACATGGATTAAGTTTCTAGTTTAAGAAGAATTTAGGTGATTTATTTGTTGGGCTCATTTGTAGTCGAATTAATAGGATATCTATGTAATTTTAAAATATATACATTTATATTTGTAAAGCATCTAATAATTTTAAGTTAAATAAATAATACTAAAACCGTTGATCTCTTTTAAATCTCTTTAAATTTGTGTTTTGCTAATAGTTTTCTGTTGTGAAGCTCTGATCGTGTAATTCTTTGCCCATCCATGATTTAAATATATTTAAAAACAAGTGGGAAAGCTACAGTCGAGTGTGATCGACTGTGAGATAACCGGTACCCAAAGAATTGTGGGTGAAATTAAACAGCACATGAACATGGAAAAAAGAAAATGTTTACAAATGAAGACAAATATTGTTAGAAACATGTTGAGCTACACTCAAAAGCCACAAATGTTGCTAGGAACATGTTGGCCAACTCTCAAAAGCGACAAATCTTGGGAACATGTTGAGCAACACCCAACAAAGGCATATGTTGCTAGGAACATGTTGAGCAACACGCACATGCGCTCTCTCTCTCTCTCTCTCTCTCTCTCTCTCTTTCTTTAAATATCTTTAAGTATCTTTAAAATCTGGAATATTATAATCCCGCCAATGACTGCTATAGGATATAGTAGTCCAAATTCATTTTTCCTATATCTAACACCTGCAAGGATATAAAATCCAAGTAGTTCTTGGTACTTACAACTCCTTTAAACGAACTCCATATTACCCCCAGAAAACATCCAATATTTATAATCCCCCCCGATCGTGGGTGACTCCCGCAACTGTGTCTGATGTCAATAAAAAGCCAAGAATAATTGCAAATAGCCGGGCCAACTGATATGCCGAATAAGAATAGGAACAAGATGGCACGGGCGATGAATAAGCACAAAAGGCAAACGACGAGGAGGAGGAGCAGCGATGAAATAGAATGAAACGATATGAAATGCAGCAACATAAACACACACACACAAACCACAAATTGCAAGGCAAAGAGAAGGCGAAAAGCAAACAAACAAACAACAAACAAGCAAATGACGATGACGATGACGAGAAAAGACGCGAGAAACGTAAAACAACAACAAAAACGCACAAGAAGAAGCAGAAGCGGCAGCAGCAGCAGCAGCGGCAGAAACAAAACGTGCGAATGGCGCTCGTCGGCGACGCCGGCAATGGCAGCGACTGCGACAGCGGCAGAGACGCCGGCCATTGAACCTGCAAGTGGAGCTCAGAATTGGCGAAAGTGAAGACCCACTGCCGCAAGCGGAAGAGGGACAGAGGCAGCTCAGAGAGCACGAGAGAGCCAGCGGGCAGAGTGCGAGCGGGATGGACTACGCACGATCTTCACAACTCGGAGGCAGTTAATGTTGTCGTTGTTGTTGTTGTTGTGATGACGCAGCAACAGTAACAATAAAAGAATCGGAGACTAAAATCTAATAATGATTTTCGGAATACCCTTACGATAAACCTTTAGAAGGTAGAAAGCAAATGGAATAAGAATGAAAAGAGTTGCCTACTTATTGGCAGCTTCGACCAGGAAGTTCCCAGGGAGACGCTTAAAGCTCTCTAGTAAAAGTATTACTGGTTTGATCGATTTGAAAATTAATGTCTTTAAAGACCTAACCAGAATAATTATTTTGTAAGCCTTATTGTTCTTTGCTTCTCTGATTTTACCCATATATCTCCAACTTATATGAATACCGAGTTTATTATAGACTACTGAACAAAATAAGATACTTTCAAGAGCTTTATTGTACTCTACAAGTATTAGGAATTCAAATTATCATATTTAAGCAACATCCATTAGAATCTATAGATGTAGGCTCTACAGATTTAGATGAAATCATTCTATAGTAAGTCATATATTCTTCATGAGGCCCAATACCCCCAGTCAGGGTATTCAAACACAAAACTGATGATGCTGCAGAAACAAGAAAATGCGATTAGAAGAAGTGGTTGGCAATGGCAGGATGGTGTGGCTTCAAAAGAATTCCACAAAGAAGGAGACACACTGACTGACTGACTGACTAACAGACTAACTGACTGACTGACTGACTTTTGGCTTCTTCTGCTTCATCATCATTAAGTTGATTATCATTGCTCGTCTTCCTCTGGCCGGCTTTAATGCAGTCACTTCTTGGAAGTGAACCCGACAACCACCGAAAATAAAAGAAAGACTCCAAGCGGCTGAAAAGCGAAAGAACCCGAGAAATTCTGAAATTCTTGATCGCATCGCGCACACGCAACGGGCGAGCGAAAGAGACGACCGATGGGGCAATTTGTTTAAAATGTAGGTCTATGGGTTTCACGAAATCCTCTATGGGGCACCGGGGGCCCCCATGGCAACCGATCGCAGATGGGAACTCGAAAGAACAAGAGACTGAATGAGTGTGTGAAAGAACGGGGTACAGAGGCGGGTTGGAGTGGCTTTTTGCTTTCCTTCCATTATTTGGCCAAAAGTTCTGGCTGAATTTAAGCCAAGGCACGCGATGCCACTGAGGGAAATTGGTTGAAAAAAAAACTATATTTAGTCTTTGGTAAGACTTTATTCAGTAGATTGATGACTCAACTCTTTATAATGCATATTTTTAAAATTTACAGCTATTTAAAGATAATACACGTATATATGTACATATATATGTATATATATATATACAAATCTATGCAGATGTGCTCTGCAGGCGCAGCGCGCCTATCTTTAAATATAGCGGCCACTTGGGCCCTTGACAAATATTGTAAATGTAATCTGAACCCCTGCGTGGGATCTCAGAAGATAAGACGACCAGATGTGCGGTCTGCGTAGGTCATAGAGTAAAATTAGAATCCAATATCCTATTTAAAGGATGATCGTTTTAAATAAAATCAGTTTCTTACAAAAACTCACATGTAAACGTCTTATATTTTGGGACCGCTGTTCATACATATATTTCAAAAATACTTTTGTTTAAAACTAATTTTTAACTACTTAAAGCATCTTAGAAGTCAAAATTTTAGCATATAATATAGAATCTGTAAACTATTCTCTTTGAAATGGCTACAAAGATAAGCAAACAAATATAAAACATAAATTTTAATGCTTTAATTCCATTTGTTTATTTGCTTTAAAACTACTGACCATTTGCTCAACTTCTTTGTAGCAAAAAAAAAAAAAAAAAGTGCAACTCATAAACTTTAAGATTTGATGTTAAAGCGCCTTAAAAGCAATTCTCTTGCCCAAGCTTATTTGTTTTCTTTTATTTATTTTGGCCTAATGTCATTACACAAAAACGAATCCAAAGCAAGCCGGCGTAAAAAACTGAGTCAAAGCAATTTGTTTTATGGCTCGGCGTCTGGCTAAATGCATTTGGCATTTTATTACTGTGTCGGATTTATATTTGCCATTTTTATGATTTAATGCCGGTCAGCTGGCCCAAAAGGATAGTTAGACGAAATGCTTTATGTGCGTGTTATGCAACAGTTTGCAGTTTTCATGCTTCGGTTTGTCCACTAATTATCAAATGTCTGGAACGCCAATAGAGCCTGACGATTTTAATGGAGATTCACAACTTGGGAAAAAAATTAAATCGTTTTCTACCATATTATGCTCACTACTTTGTAAGAGGCTGAAAAAACTTGTGCTTGACAAATTAAAAATTAATTGAATAAATTAGTTTAATGCCATCAATCAGATCACAATAAAAGCGCAAATGAAATGTTAAAGTGCCCCTGAAAAGATGAAAATATGCGGAAAGTTTAACATTGCACTGTAATTAAACTTGAATAAAACAAAAAGCCGGCTTAAAAGTCCAAAGTTAATTTATGCCAGATAAATACTTTAATTAGAAAGTAATTTGCCAAATGGTGGCTGCAAATGCATGCCTTTTTTTGGCTCTCAACATAAATAGGTTTAAAAGGTAAATAAAGCACAGGAAAAGCTATGTGAAACCGATGGACATATGTTTATTATTCAAATATTAAATATCAACCAAAAATAAACATTTTGAAATTCATTTTATCAAATTAGTTTACTAAAAACAAAGTGGTTGTCAGTGTAAACAAGCCGCTGGGAATTTTACGAGCGAAAAAAACCCATACGCCATGTGGGCCAGCGGAGAATATAGAGATATAACAAGTGAACAGCAGTAAACAATTCCGAAACTAACGAAATGGGCAATAATCATGAGGCTGGGCCGGGTTCAAGAACGTTCATTCGGCATGAACTTGTAAAGGTCACCAAATCTTTGCAATAGAAGTGAATGCACTCGACACCCGACCGACCAGCAACAGGCACAGGCACAGGCACAGCTACAATTTGAGCCGGCAATAATAATATAACGCCAGAAATAAAAAAAGAGACTCGGACTGACAGCTGCTTACTGCTGCTGCAACCGCAATTTAAACTAATAACTTGCAGCAGCAGCAGCGACAACAACAATCAGCAACAATGGCAATGACAATAATTTATTTTTGAATTAATTTTTATTCGTTTGCTAAGCGAGAACAACAACAATGGCAATAGACGTATGCAACTTTCAACCACAGAGACATTGTCAACTGCACAGTGGGTAGCATTCCTGTTAAATATGAGTAAAAGAGCTGAATTTAAAAATAACTAATTATAAAATTTCTAAGAATTGTAAATGTAAATGTAGATCATATGAGCAGATGCAATTTACAGAATCTAAAAACAACAAACATATTACATTTAATGCTTTAAATTTTACTTAAAAAATCTAGTAAAAGTTTTAGTTATTTTTAAGTTTCTCTCCAAAATATTCCCTTTAGGCAGCCGATAAAAGTAGGCAATAATGTTTTTTGCTAACTTTGCTTCAACTTTTACTCAATTTGTATTACTTCCCAAGCCTTCAAGCACCACTGTGCCGCGCTGTCGTCGCCGTCTGTCTTCGGTTTCAGTGACTGTGACTGTGACAGTGACAGTTGTCACAGTGCGACGCCGACGTTGGCCTCCATTGCAGCGACTGCAACAACCGCTCCTCCTCCTCCTCCCTCTCCCACTCCCACTTCGGACTGCCAGCCATTGCCATTGCCCATTGCCCCCTAAGCTCCCCGTTGTCGTCGTCGTCAGTCATCAACGCCCTCGCACACGTGTCTCCCGCCCCGGTGGGGGTCTGTCTCTGTGTGTTATTGACACTGCACACTAACGGTAGATAAAAGCCAAACAGGGCACACACAGCTCACAATGTATGCAGCGATCCGCACAGAACTGAACTTAGCCGACGAACAGAGGCACCCAGCCAGCTCCTCCGGCTCTATTTAATTTTCTATTCTAGATTAAATTATAATAAATTGCAATTTTTTCAGCCTATCTGTATTTTTTTCCCCTTTTTTTTTTGCTTTGCATTGCGCAATGCGTTTTCCTGTTTCGGTTGTCTGACAATTTGTTTTGTCACGCCTTGTTGTGTGATTTTCTAGATCACAACTCGGAACGAGATGCAACTGGGCGCCCACACGGCTGTGGTGCCTCACACCAGAGTAAGTTCAACTGGAGCGCTGGAGGTGTATATTTTCAATAGATGTCTACCAACTTTGGTATCCTGAATCGCTTACATTCCATTTTGTAACATTAAAAAAAGGGAATATAGGACTCCTTATTTATTATTCTCACAGGCTAGTTAAAAAAAAACATATCTCAGAATAAATAAAATAAAATAAAGCAAACCATTTACTTTTAACGCCCAAAAGCAGGCAACACTTTTCATAACTTGGAATTGAGTGCGTGGTATCTCATAGTCGTGGCACTGTATAAAAACAAATGCTCAGGAATACAATGTAGGAAAAGTAATACTCAGAATTGCCTTAGTTACAATATGTCACAATAAAAGAGGGGTTTTTTGAATGAAATTGTATCGACATGTTCATCTTTTACAGAGGCTTTAAATTGTAAAGCAATAGAGAAAACATCTCTGACCTTAAGGAATATATCTTTGCGAATAACTTTTCCCTTTTTGATAAAACTCAATAGAAAGCCTGCAGATGCTCACATCGTTAATTAACATCTAGGATTTTCGGTATAAAAAAATCTAACAATTAAATCAGAACACAAAGGCTTTTTATGTGAATAGGTAGGGAACCAAAAATCTATTCAACAATAGATTTCAAACTGAAATAGATCAGGAAGCGGAGAAGCTCCTCCTAAATGCCAGAAGCCTTTCGCTGGAATAGCTTTTGTTAAACCCATTTTGATAGGCAGCCCAGCTGCACCCTTATTTATACCTGCCCCAAAAAACAAAAATATTCCCATCTACTGCTTTGTCTAGCCCTCAATCCTTTTTGCCTACCTAGAAACCCAGAGCTGAAACCCAACTCCGCGGCCAGCGTGTTCTGTCGAGGCAAATTAAACCGAGCCCAAATTTAGCAAATGCGCCATTTGGAGTTTGCCTGAATTTGGCACGCCTTTGGATTTCTCCCAGCACTCGTGTGAGAGTGTGTGTTATCATATTAAAACTTGACCTACTTACGAGCTTAATAACCGGTTTATCACACTAAGGAAACTTTTTATGTTGGCGTGTAAACAACTTAGAAACTCTGCAACAAATTGTATCCTGAGAAGAAGTTTGGCGAACTAATTCAGACAGACTAAGTTCTGAGTTTGCCAAAAAACTTTCTGTGCGCTTCAACAGTTACTTTAAGTTTGTGGGAGAAAGGCACACGTTAACATTTATACGCATTATACATAACGCTTTGTATTACACAATTGAACTTGATACCACACTCGAACTCTGACCCCCATATCCATCTCTCTCTCTATAGCTTTATCGCTCTATTATGCTTTAAATGGCTGATTGTTTCGAGTCAAAAACAATGCTTGCAGACTCCTCCTTAGCTACCATTTGTTTGTTTTTCCCTTTTTTTTTACATGTTTGCTCCGCTCAATTTCCGAAAGTATTTCCAATAAAACTCGCCGCCGGCATCATGAGCTAAATAAATTGTTTGGGCAACGAAATGAAGAACAAAATGCTTTGTTTGTGCTTCGATTTGCCGCTCACCCCCGCACCAAAAAAGTTCAATAAACTTTAATCGACAAAACCACCAATTGGTTTGAGATTTCTTGAATGCAAGATGCATATGGAAATTTCATTTTCAAACGTTTTTTTCTTATGTTCAGCGCTCTGAAGTTTTCTTGAGATTTTATAAACAAAAGCAGATTTTTTTCTGTTCATCCACAGATGGTTTGCTGGAAATGCAGCGAGTTGGGGTATAAAAATAATAAGGAGTTTTAACATAACAAAATTAATGGTCTAAGCTTTAAAAGGTTAATAAGTAAAATTTATGTTTGCAGCAAGAAATTCTAATTACATAAAAAATATAATAATAAAATTTTAATAAATACAATATTTAAAATTCATTCCAGTAATAAATAAGTATTTATTTAAGCTCCCCAAAATACCCTATAATCACAAGTACAATTTTATTTTAGCCTATAAACAATTATCAGCCAGAATTTGTTTCCCTTTTGCATTTGAGGGGGTAAACTGCAATTAAGTTAAGTCCATTACGCAATTGTTTTGGCCTGCCCTTTAGAGGTGGCTCAATTAAAGCCTGGCTATAATGCAAATACGCTGTGAAACTTCAAGAAATACCATAATCATTGCTATTTGCCAGAGCTCTACGATCTGCGATCCAAGATCCAAGATCTGTTGCAATTCTTGGAAGAAAAAGCAAAGCGGGTGGTTTTTCCCTTCCCGACTCCGACACCGACTGTGAGTTGGCCAGCGCGGTTTCAATTATTTATTTTAATTCGTTTGTCACTCCGCCTGTCGCCGGACTGACGGACAGCCTTTGGGTTAATGCTGAGATCGAGCTCGCACAAGTCTCAATTATGTGTTGGCAAATTAAGTAAATTAAATTACAATGAGAATATTGTTGGGTCGGTCCGATGCCGTCGAGTGCAGGCTTCATTATGTGCATTTACCGTAAATTTTTCAATTATTATGCGATTCAGATTGCACTCAATGTCGCCGATTTCTTGCACTCACTGTTCAAGAATGTAAATCCAAGTTCTGTCTTTATTTTGCTTTTAATTTTTTTTTTATTTTTTGGCTCTTCTCAGCCGAAGAGCAATTTAAATGCACTTTATTTTCTGAATCTTTTCTCGTTGTTTGCCTTTATCTTGGGGCACGTTTTATTTTGCGCTGCTGCTCTTGTGATTATTACCGTGTGTTTGCCGTTGCCGCCGTCGTTGTCGCAATTTTGCCTGAAAATTGGTTCGCAGTTGACCCAGTTTATGTTGCAGCAGCAGTACCAACAGCCAGAGGATGAAACTGATGCTTGATTTGGTATCGGCGAAACAAAAAAATTAAATAAAAACAACTGAGGCAGCAGCAGCCACTGTAACATGTTGCACAGGGACTGCCTGCCAGTCGTCAATGACACCGTGGTGTTTCGTCCGTAATCCACTTTGCTGTGATGTGACCCATCAAAGGGCATAGATGGGTGGGTTTAATGACTAAATTCAAGAATTTAAATCAGTTGGAAAGTCAACCAAATAGCTGTACGCCATTCCTGTCGCATCGAAGATCTCTGTGCCATATTTTGCAATTATCAAACGAGCACCTAATAGAACGCATATTTAAAAATTGGAAAATCAGTGAATTTATGCAAAACCAGTTTCCAAAATATGCAATGAGAAAGCTCTACCCTACAGCGACAACCCTTTCTAGCTTAATTTTTAGAATAATCTTAAAAGTTGAAATGCAATTCAATTTTTCCGGCAGAGTTAAATGGGGGCTTCACATCATTAATTAATAAATAAATAAATAAAAGCTTGTAAGCCTTTTTAATACCGACGCCGAGCTGCAAGAGTGTGTGCATAATCCCCCATTAAGTGCATCAGGGAAAGAGAAGCAGCAACAAAATCGAGGGAAGCAGCTACAAAACTGCAATAACGAGCACAACCTATCCAAAAACCTGCTCCTTGAAGAGAGAACGCGGTTCTCTTCAAGCGAATCTTTGTTTTTTTCTTTTCTTTTTTTCAAGTGTAGGCATTTTTCAGTTAGCCGAACTTAATACTTTTTTTTTTTTGGTAATCTTTCCTTGTGAGTGTGTGCGAGAGTTCTTTATATATCCGTGCAAATTTTAACCCAAATAACAATGCAGTTTTGACCTGTTTTACATTTTTTTTTCGGGAACAAGCAGTTGGGAATTGCAACGTTCAAGGGAGACCGAAGGATGCCAACTGGAGTGTGCAGGATCGGCTTTAGCAGATGCTGCACTCTGCCAGATGCACTGGGAAATACCATACGTATACCTCCAGCCAGTCGACCAATACCCCTGGTTAATCCTCCTGACCAAGGCAAGGCAGCCAGGAAGTTCGAGTTTAAGAACAAGTTTCCATGCCGCTGGGCTATCATTTAAGATGGCAAAAATGTTGCAGCTTATTGCACTTCAAGTTAAGCTATACTTTGAGTATGAAATTATATATTTAAAAACGTATTTACTAAATGTTTATAATTAAAAATGTATACTTTTTTGAAAAGTAGTACGTATTTACTAAATGTTTATAATTAAAAATGTAAGCTTCTTTGAAAAGTAGTAAAAGAACTGCTAATAAAAGCTATCTTAACTAAATGCAAAGCTAAAGTTGTGCAATTTTCACAGAAATTTTCTAGGAAAAGCTTCGCAATCGAACGTTGTATAAATTTTAATTGAGCTTCAATTCATAGGAGAAGTTCTCCATCACAGTGCCGACTAATTAATTGCCCATAGAACTTTTCCGAGTAGGAGTAAACTGTATAAATCGGGTATCAACTCAATACCAACCGAATGCAACCGGTATCATTAGGATCTACAATGTTGCAATCTCGTTTGGCAGTGGAAGCCGAATAGCTCCGAGGATTACACCTCCACTTTCCCCACCTTATTGAGAATGCCTGCCGAAAAAAATAAAGTGCCAAAAAGAAAGACTTTGACTTTGTGTGTCGGTACGAGAATTGCACTGAAATTGGGTCAGCGCTGATTGAAAACTCACCTTTTGGCATCGACTAAAATGCTTTTGCCCATATTGGCCAGGCCATTGGATGACGTTAGATTATCCGTACTTGGTATCGTCGTCTGTGATGTGTGCGTACACTCTGAGGATGTGGAGCTAGAGCTGGAGCTGGAGCTGGAGCTTGAGCTGGACGATGACGATGATGACGGTGACGGGGAATCGCTGGTTGCCTCAATATCTGTTACAACTGCCGCATCCGATGTGGCTGCTGCTGCTGCTGCAGTTGGTGGCGGTGCTGCAACTACCGCAGTAGTCACCGGCAAGGCGGCAGCCGGCTCCATTTCGATTTGGAGGCGACAATCGGCAACTATTTTGGCCAGATTGCGTCGGCTGGCAGTCACCAACGGTACCTGCTCCGTTGTTGACTCGCTGTCGTTGTCGTTGTCATTGTCCGATCCCATATCGACCGGCTCGACACTTTCCACAATCATCAAATTCATTGGCATTTTTTCGTAATGAGTCGCTTCGCACTTTGCCTTTTTCTTGGCTTTCAATTCCTCGGCTTCCTTTGGAATTTTCGGAATTTTAGCCAGCTTGCGAGGAGTAGCAGCAACTGCAACTGTTTCCTGTTTGGCTGGTGTTGCTAGTGTTGCTGTTGCTGCCGTTGTTGCTGTTGTTGTTGCTGCGACTTTTAATGACTCCTCTACAACTTGTTCAGCTGCTCCTGCTGTTGACGATCCCGTCGAGTTTATTACCAACGAAGTTGCCGCCGTCGTCGTCGTTGTTGCTGCTGCTGCTGCTGCCGCTGCTGATGTTGCTGTTGTGCTTATAATTGCCGGCTGCTGTTGCTGTTGCGTCGCTAGCGCTGCGGCTCCACCTTCTGGTATGATTGTTGCAAAAATTTGTTCGCCAAATATGAAAAGATCCTTGGAAATAATCATTATCACCTTTTTGTGAACGTTTTGCCCCCTTTTGCCGGTGTGTTTATGTATTTCGGGTTTATTTAAATGTAAATCTTGTTTAACGTATATATATATCTGTGTATATATAGCTTTTGCTCGCCTTAAACACGTTTCCTTTATTTTAATGCATTAAACATATTTTTTGCGGTTGGTTGGATTTTTTTGGGATTTCTTTAAAATTTCATAATTCTCTGGCTTTTATGTCTGGCTCCTTTTTGCTGCCTTTTATTTTGTCTGTAAAAGAGAGGAGTAACGAGGGATTATTAATTAAATATGATTGCATGTCGTGCATAACTTATGAGATAAATACGTTGTGATCCAATAAACAGGAAATTATAGCTTGTTTTTGGCTTTCCTAATTGAAAAATTTAGTTGCAATTATATTTACAACTTGTTAACTGCATTTACTTATTTAATCTCCAATTAAAGCCACTTGGCCTTGAGCTAGGCTTTATAATTTATTGTGTAAAAATTAAATAGAAAATTGCTGTCTTCATAATTTTAATATTTGATATATGTAGCTGTTAAAACTTTCAAGAAATTCGCTTAAATCCTTGCCAAACTTCACGAACTGGTTGGAAACTTTGCACTTTAACATAACTTTTGGTTCTTGGTGATTTTGCAATTAAGTAATTCTTTGAAATCACTCAGTAAACTAAGTTCTAGGTTGTTATAATTAATTTAAGCTTTATTAAAATACATTTTTAATAACGAAATTCATTCAATATGTTTACCATGTAAAAGGCTCATAAAATTAAATTTCCTGACAATATCTCACTTTACTTTAAGCTAATTCACAATTTAATTCACATATTCAAATTTTCCAGAATTTAAGTTCAACTCAAAATTTTCCTTCAAACTGTAGCCTTAACCGAAAATCTCCAATAAATTTTAGATGCAATATTCCGGAAAAAGTTAGTTAAAAAACTCAGAAATTGTTTAGTTAGTCGACGCGGCGTCTGCGCAAATGTTATTTCCTCTCCTATTTTTTTGCCTCCTGCAGTTTATCAACAATTTGTTTTATGCACTGCCGCCGAAACAGTAACAGAAACAGAAACAGAGAGGGAGACCGGAGGCAGGAACGGAATCGGGGCGAAATGGGAAGAGAGAGGAGAGAGATCGAAGTGGCGTTTTGTTATATTTGTCAATTATCCCGCGCGAAACAAAGCGCCAAAAAAAAACGTCAGTTTTCATTTTGTGCATTTCGAGAGTGTGCGAGTGAATGCGAATGTGAATAAAATATAAGCGTGTACAAATAAAAACATGACAAAAACAACGCACCCAGAAAGCAACGACAATGCGAAGACGAGTTGGGAACGTATTAAAATTCGTTTTCTTTTTCTGATATTAAAAATCGTCAGCACTTTTTTTTTTGCAACTTAATTTCTTATAGATATTTTTTTTTTATTCTTTTTGTTTTATTCATGAAACATGTGTAGGTTTCTTGTAAACATTTTTGATAACACGCGACTTTTTCTTGGGAGAAGGGGGGATATTTGGGGACTTGTAGAGCCGAAACCGAGTAAAACGAATATACGAAAAGGCGAAAAATCGAACGAACGGAGAAGGGCACAGCGACGGAAACAACAACGATCGGCCAGAGAGCTATAGCTATTCTGCTTTTCCACACAACGCGAGTTCGGCGCGCTTCAGCATTGAAGAAAACATCCAACGGCGCCCGATTTCGATCTTGTACTGATCGCACAGACCGTTAAACGCTCCCGCCGTCGCCGCCTCTGCCGGCGTCGCGGCTGGCGTCGCTGCCCCTGACGGCGTCGCTGCCGAGCACAGTGGGCGGAATTCAATTCGAATTTTAAAACCTAAGATCTTGGCATATTTGGTACTTCTGAAGTCACACAATGCATTAATTTTGAAAAAATATTTTTGACGTCCTTGATTCATATTTATACGGGACAAATTTTCTGCGGTTCACATTTTTTCATTTCTGTAGTGCTTAATAATAAGCATTTAAGGGTCTTTATAAGGGGCATTTTTGTGAATTAAAATTATCTATCCACCTGGATTCGGGTTTACTTATTTTTTAGCGATTTTAAATTATTTTCTATCTTATCAATTCTAACTATAACTGAGTCCATTAAAAAAGGAACTCTATGGGTATTTTCCTTAAATTAATTTGCAACTGAAAAATTACCCAAACAAAAAAATGGCTGAAACATAAATAAAAACAATAAATTAAAGAAAAAAAATCTTTACTGTTTTAAAAAATATTAAAATTATTGTATTTAATTCCGGTAAATAGAATATTTCGCCCACTGTGGCGGGGAGCAAAGAGCTTGCATGAATGACATTCATTCTCTCTCCAAAGCGCCCGCTCGTCTCTCAAGCTCTCTCGCCGCCTACGATCTGCACGTGCGTGTGGCTTTTACTCTCTCCGCAGCCTCTCTCTCGCGCTCCACACTCTCTTTTCATTACACTGCTGTTACGATCACTACCCTGCCATGTTATTACAAGCTCTGTAAATGCCTACGGTTGCTGATAATAAGAGTTATTACAAAATTCTCTTTTCTAAATGTTACCATTGCTTATTTTTAAGGCTTTCAAGAACATAAACTTTAATTGTTCCAATTAAGATTCACTCTTCTAATCTATACTACTACGAAGCTTCCTAAAAGAGAACTAAATTTCTAGATATTTCTGGAGCACTTCTTAAGATAACATTCAGCTAAAATCTGTAAATTTAATATCAAGGGATATTCACACTGATAAAACTTGCTTTAACAGTTGCTAGCTCTTCTACATTCTCTTTCTTTCCCAATTACATGCTTTTTATGCTGTATTGCAGAGTCTGTTACTTCTATGTTATCTGCTTTCAGCCGGCAAATCTCTGATAGTGCTCGTTGATAAAATATAAAAACCCATAAAAGCTTGTCTGCGGCTTGGCTGATCTCTGATTTCGACTTGACGATAGAAATTTAAGGTCTTGATTGGCAACCCAGAAGTCATTCAACAAGTTTCGAGACGTTTTTGGAGTAGCAAACGGCCTTTACGCGATGCTTCGTGGCCCGAAAGCCCGAGAGCTTGAGTCATTTTATTCAGTTTTGATTCTTACTACTAAAATACAAGACAAACGAGATAGTACTGTTTGTGTCGATAATTCTATCTGATATTAAAATAGCAATTTTTGGTGTAAACAACTTTAGAAATTAAGCTACAAGAGAAATTATAAGTAAACTTTTGGTAACAAATATATTTTGTTTTGATTTGTAAAGTTTGAATTCTAAAAAAGCTTATATTTCAATAAAAATTCCTTAAATCTTTTAGCGAGTTAACTTCTCCATTTCTTTCTAATTCGTTTAGGCAAATTTCTGCTTTCCAATCTTATCAGTCATTAAACTCACAGAGGGCAACCGCTGCGTATACGCAATTTAAATGCGTATACGTACGGTTGGTGTGTGCCTGTGTGCGTAATCCACGGATATGCAGATGTGTGGGTGGCCAAGGCAGGAAGGAGAAGCGCGAGAAGAACGAACGAGAGAGAGAGAAGAACGCACTGGCGACTGTACGATAATAAAATGTGTCAGCTGTTTAGGCTTTCTGCCTGGGTCGTTGACCAAAGCACATGGAAAATAACGCACAATTGCATATTAGGCCTAAATAATGATGATTTTTCAGTTTGGCCAACCCCCGCGCTTTCATGGAATCACTAAGTTTATTATGTTGCCATAAACTTAAGAACGAAAAGAAATAAAATAAAGTCGCCGCGGCGACCGCAATTCTTTCCTCTTTAGCCTTTGTTGTTGCAGTCTGCGAGCGCTCTTTTCTTCATTTTTTTTGTTTTGTTAATTTTCGGTGCGTAGCTCGGCCTCTCTATAAAAAAATTATATTTCTTGTTGCTGTGTGTTGGTGGTGCTGTTTGTTGTTCCTTTTTATTTATACGCACAATGTGCAAAATGTGCGCACACACTCGCACGCCGGCTCACATACACGCACACGCACTTGCTCTTAACCTTGAAAAATAACACGGCGCGTAGCTGTTGTTGCTTTTGCTTTATGGCAGCTTTCTTTTTGTTTTTGTTCGCGGCCTGAGTTTAGGTGTTTACTGTACTGTGTGTGTCTTTTTGCTCTTGTTTTTCTGCCTTCGCTGATAAGATTCGTATTTTCTTTATTTTCTTCTTTTTTCCCGCTTTTTTCGCTCTTTTTCTCTGTGTAGAGTGCGTGAGTGCGTGCGGTCGTTTTGACAATGTGTGTGTGATTGTATGAGAGCGGGTACAACAAATATTGAAATTCTAGAAAAATTTTATTAAGCAAATTGGCGAGAATGTGAATAATTTTGCCATATTCCATTGCCATTTTCGCTTATATTGCTTAATTTTTTTGGCCTACGTGGGAGTAAACATCTGCATCTGTACATAACATAATTCTATGTGTTAGATTTTTGAAAGTATTACCAGAATTGAATTAAGTTTTTATACCCGGTACCCATAGGGTACAAGGGTATTATAAGTTAGTGCCAACCGAGAATGAATGTAACAGGCAGAAGGAGAAATCTCCGACCCCAGAAAGTATATATATTCTTGATCAGCGTCACTAGCCGAGTCGATCTAGCCATGTCCATCTGTCCGTCTGTCTGTCCGTCTGTGTAAAACAAAAGATCTCAGAGACTATAAGAGCTAGAGTTACCAAATTTGGTGACAACATTGGAATCTGTTGCACGCAGATCAAATTTGTTTTCTAATTTGGCCACGCCCACTTCCGCCCCCGAAAATAATAAAAAAAACGTTATATTAGCTATAAGCGTGATTTTCGACCCAAAGAAAATAAATAGACTTAATAAGTAGGCGATCGCGGACGTGTTCTGAATATTTGAGTTAAATCTGATAATAAACATAGAAGTTATTAAACAATAAAGCTTATGTGAATACTTCTTCTTCTTTTTGAAAGAGAGAAGAAGATGTTGAGAGCACTCATGCGAGTTGCACAACATGTTCCTAGCAACATTTGACTATGTTGGGTTTTGCTCAGCATGTTCCTATCAACATTTGTCTCTTTTAAGTGTTGCTCAACATGTTTCTAGCAACATTTGTCTTAATTTCTCAACATTTTCTTTTTTCCATGTTCATGTGCTATTCAATTTCACCCACAATGCTCTGGGTACCGGGTATCTCAAAGTCGGTCACACTCGACTGTAGCTTTCCCACTTGTTTTTAATAAAATCATAAATTCTAATATGTTAATTTATAAATTTACAAATATTAGTTCAAAAAATATAAGCATAAGATGTACTGCCTGTTTTTCGGACCTTCCTCTAAGAACTTAGCATGAATTAATTTAAAAATGAAGAATAAAAAGCTTAAGCTTAAATAAATATATTACTTGTATCCTTGCTGAACAGATACTGATGATAGATTTTTAGCTTACCTCTGAAACATCAATAATTCCAAACTTTCTCCTTGTCTTTGACGAAATCTTTATGCTTTTGATTTATTTTTATAATTATCATATAAAAATACATCCACTGCACTCCCTACACTGAAGCGCCGTGGAAACGTACTCTTTATTTGACAAAATTGTTCCTGATTTGTTCGCGGTTTAATGAACTTGAACTCTTATCAGGCAGCGAGGTTTCGCATTTGTTGATACAGCCCCGGGGAGAGCTGTAATGCAACAAAAGAAGCGACACAAAGTCGGTGATCTTAGTCATTTGGCGTCATGCGGACTTCTTATAGGGTCTTGAACTTGGTCGAGTTGGGAAATAAAGCAGGGCAATCAGAATTGGGTCGTTACCGATTTTAAGTTCAGATAAGGCTTCATAAAGTCTTAGGGAATTTATAAATAAAACCAAAATATAAAGAGTCATTGTATAAATTGTTTATGAAAATGCCTATATGCTAGATTAACTGAAATAATTATTTTCATTAACTTAAAGTCTTGAATATATTTATTTTACTCATCATTGATGTTTAGGTAATTTATTTTACTGCGGGCTTACATAAATATAATTTTACCTGAGCGCAACAGACGAGCCTCAGAATTGCCTCAGTCGTAAGCCGAAAAGTATGCTTTAAAATGTTTATAAAGTTCCCAAGATAGACACCACATTTTTGATTTTATCCCAAGAAATACCTACAGTCCTTATATTATTACAACAGATAAAGCCAAATATTATCTTCATTATTTAGTAAAAACCATTTTTTTTAGGGAATTTAAAAATAAGAATATTCAACATCAAGTTATCTTTCCCACTCTAGCCCATCAGGTTTTCATGGCAAATTCATTCAGTACAAACACCCAGCTAGAATAGCTAGAAGTGCCTTGAACGCTTACCGTTTCAACACACATTTACCTTACACAATTATTAAGAAGTATTATTCAGCAGCATTGCATTTTTAAGTAACAATGTCTTCTCTTCAAGCAAAGCAGATAGTCTCCATCTACGACCTGATGATAGAGCGCCGCCGCAAACAGGCTTCTGAGTCCCAGTTGAAGGACATTTCCATTGGGGCCCGTAATGGACTTCGCAGGAAAATCGATGAAGAAGCAAGCCCCAATTCCAAGGATTGGAAAAAGCACATGCAGCTTCCTCGAAAGAAGGTCTTGCGTGAACCTGTGTCCTTGCGAACTCTGGAGTCCGAACCCATTCTTCCGTCAAACGCTGTCACAGCCTCGCACCTGACGAAGAAGCAGACATTCATGAAGATCCAGCCGCCGGCCAAAAAGGAGATCATCAACAAGCTGGTGGAGAAGATATCCATGGTTCGTACCAGACCCAAAGGCGAGTCCGTTGACCCCCAACCGGCTCAGAAGTCTCCGAGGCCCAAGTCCAAGAAGGGGTCCGGCACTCAGCGTAAGGAGATGGGGAACCCTGGAACAGCCCGGAACAAACAGAAGGCCGGCAAGTCCAACTCCAGTCTGGGCAATCGGCAGCCGCTATCTCCAAGGAAGGCGATTCGCGGTCCGAAGGAGAAGAAGGCGGATCGCATTCCTAGGGAGAAGACGACTCTGATGACATCGCCCAAGATCAAGTCTCCGAAGACATCACGACTCCAAATGCGAATGGCCAAGCAGTCCGAACGCTCTATTAAAAATGCGCCGCCTTCCACTGATCGCTGGCGTATTTAAAGATGACACACAGACCCTTACGAAGACTCCTCCCGATCCACATATATAAGCTACAATCAATCAGATTAGATAACTTTCGCATCTTTGTACAGCTTCACTTAGCTCTTGATAACCATATGGAAACCTACTTCAAATTTCAAGTTCAGTCAAGAAAAGAGCAAAGGCTGACGTCATGTAACAATACCTGGTTCATAAATGAAAAAATTATTAACCATTCAAGGTTTGGATTTAATAAAGTCGTGAATTAATCACACTTAAATTCTTTTAAACAACCCAGGCGCACATTGTTTCATGGGGTGATCGCATTTGTGTTGAATTCTTTGTGTAACAGGGATGACTTTAGGAATGCATGCCAAATTCAGCATGTGGTAAGGGAAAGATTCATGTACACCTTAATCGTACGCTGCTTCGTTCCATACAGAATTCTGTACTCTGAGGATATTCAAGAGGAGCCGAATAGTGTCAGATTCAGTACATAAATTACCCCAATCGCCCCTTAACAGAAACGAATGTGACTTTTCCGTAAGTAGTAGGCACTCATCTGCTTCCAATTCCACATGAAAGTTGTACATATTTCAGGACAAAGGTCCCACTGGAAAGGTATACAAATATATAAATATTGTAAAAGAAATGGAATTATGTTGAACAACCCAGTGAGACATTGATTCATGTAGTGAACGAATCTGTGTCGAATTCCATGTGTAACAGAGATGACCTTAGGGATGCATGCCAAATCCAGCATGTGGTAAGGGAGAGATTCAGGCACACCTAAATCGTACCCTGCTTCGTTCCATATAGAATTCTGTACTTTGAGGATATTGAAGAGGAGCATAGTAGTGTCAGATTCAGTACACGAATTACCCCAATCACCCCTTAACAAAAACGAATGTGACTTTTCCGTAGGTAGTAGGCACATACCTGCTCTCAATTCCACATGAAAGTTGTACATTTTTCATGACAAAGTTCCCACTGGAAAGGTCTACAAATATATAAATATTGTAAAAGAAATGGAATTATGTTAAACAGCCCAGTAAGACATTGATTCATATAGTGAACGAATCTGTGTCGAATTCTATGTGGGACAGCGATGACCTTAGGGATGCATGCCCAATTCAGCTTGTGGTAAGGGAGAGATTCAGGTATAGCTTAATACCTGCTTCCAATTCCACACGAAAGTTGTACATATTTCAGGGAAAGGAAAATAATAAGTGGGACACACAGTATTTCAGATTTTTATTTTTTATTCATTTGATTTTATAATAAATTAGAATTTGTATTACTGCTGCTTAACATTCGGTTTCTTATTCTTGTATTCTCTGGTTTACTTAGCCTAACGTTTGTGACACAAATTTTAAGCCAATTCTGCGACGGCCAAAATTAATTTGACAAGAAGTATTTTTTTTTAATGGAGGCCTCGGCCAACATTCAAACTTTCTTAGCTTAGAACTAAATGTATTTGCTGGTAGCTTCTGTTTTTGTTTTTATTTACTTTTGCCTTGTGTTTGTTTAATTTAAAATGCAACTACTACAGACTAACAATACTTGGCTATATATGCATATATATATATATGGTACATATATATAGTGTATATAGAGTATGCCATTATTGGTTTTGCCTTGCTTAGCAATTTTTAAATTTGAATAGTTTGAATAGTTTCTGGTTGCTGATTTGTGTATTGGTATCGGTATCGACTGTAAACGGGCGCCAAAAAACGGGTCAAGGGTAAAGAGTTGGGAGGAGTTATACAAAAGAAAACGATTCGGTTTCGGTTTTGGTTTTACAAAAATATTGTACACAATAAACATTTTGTATAATCGTTTTTATCAAATTTCCTCTAGCCAAAGACTGGCAATTATATTATTATATTAATATTATATATATATACTCTTTAGTTTTCAGTTTGCCAGTTTCGCTTTGCGCTTGCTTGACACGTAAATGAATTTTCTAAAACAAAAATTCAGGGCGCTCTCTCTTGACTTGCTGCTGGTTTTCCCTTTCCTGTTTTTGGTATGTGTTGTGAGATATGAAATACTTGAGGAATTCGTAGATACACTTGTCTAAAGCAAAGCCAAGCAAACATAAATGCCGTGTTTACGAAACGAAAACAATTGCTCTAATCTAACTAAAATGCAGCTACTTATGACTTGTAAATTACACGTTGCCTTCCTTAAAGTTAAACCATAATAATTAATGTGTATTGATGACAAATTGATTGGGTTTCTTATGTTTCTCATCTGTGTATTGGGTTTGTGACTAAGTTTTAGTTGAATTTCAAATTCAATTTCAGAGTTTCTTTCTTTTTGGGAGGAGGAGGCTTTGCTCTTTGCTTTGGCCCAAGAAATGGCTTCTTGGGAGCATTGCTAGCTTGTGTGTCGAAGACAATTGGATTGGATTAATGGAAATTGCACAATAACTTCGGTTTTTAATGCTAGCGTACAATTATTTCAGCCAAAGTTCTTTCAGTCTGAAAAAACAAACAGAATATTTGAGTAAAACGTGTTTAAAACGAGAGAAATTAAGATCTTCACACAGAAAAGGCATAACAGATTAGTAAAACACAAAATATAGTTAGTTGAGTGCGAAAATTATTAGTTTCTACATAGAAAAATAAAAAAAACTATGATTACTTACAAAAGGTACAACATTATTTTTACAGTGAGTTTGTGTTTGCTTTCTTCGTTTTCCTCGCTCTGAACTTTTGATTTTAGTTTTGGAAACGAACCAAAGTGATTATTAAATTTATTTCACATTTCATAAAATCATTTAACAAAATTTTGTTGGCCTCAAGTTTGCTTTACGGAATACAAAACTTATTTCTAAGGAGTTGCTCTCTCTATTCCTCCCACTCTGGTTGCGATATATATGTGGAAAATCAAGGATTAAAGCTTGGGTTGTTGTTTCACGATTCTTGCCACATTTATCGCTTCAGTCAGTGTGTGCCAGAGGGTAGGCCATTCTCGACGAAGAAGAACATGCAACAGTTTTAGGGGATTTTGTGTATTGCTAACTAAGAGAGATCAGTAACAAATGCCCGCTAGTACAGTGCGTTTCAAAATGTTGAGAGGAGCGTTGACTTCTTACACCTTCAAAAAGAACATATGATGAAAAACCCTTGTGTTTTATAGAAAATTTCCAAGACTTGAACGATTTAAACTTAATACGACTTGAGGAAACTTATTATAAATTCAACAATTTCGATTGAATTAATAAATAGGGTTTTTTTTTTAATAAATAATCTATTAAACTGTATCTTTATATCCCTATTTTTTAACCTCTGGATGCAGATATTTAAATAAATTAAACAAAATGCAGATTTTCAATAAATAAACTAATTAAATTAATGTTGTAGCTAAATCTCTGCCCATTATGAAACGCACTGTTCGTGTATACATGTGTGTGTGTGTGTGTTTGTATGCTTTTGTGAGTGTTAAAGTTACTATTAGTTGTCGCTTGCTGTCGCTTGGGTTGCTGTTGGATTCGGAAGTGGCTCTTCGTTATTTCACCGTGAAAATGAGATGCTTAGAATTCAGGGTGCGTTGCCGCCGCCGCCATTGACATGGACTCAATGCTCTGACGCAGGTGGTCATCGTTGTAGATCTTTTGGCAGACAATGCTCACCTTTTTCAGCAAATCGATGGCCGTCTGCAGCACCTGCTGCCACTTGTGCAGCTCATCCTCGTGCGCCATCTCCTGGTCGCGCAGCAGCTCCAGCCATTCCTGATTCGTGTTTGGCAGTTCCCTGGAAAGGCAACCAAAAAGGATTATCAAGGGAACCTATATAAAAGTACCTTTGGAACTCACTTCAAGGCCCCCAAACTTGGCAGGCGAGCCCGCCGACTGAGATCCACATCAATCCGTTCCTCCAGCTTCCAGAGCTTAAGTAATAATATCACATTTAATGCCAGCATCAAGCACAGCAACAGTATAACCAACAACGACAAGCCCTTGTGTTTGAGTCTGCTGTGTCCCTGCGAGCCGTGGCCCATCGCCAGCTGCTGCTGGCCGCCGTCGCCGCCGCCGCCCAGGTGCAACTGCTGCTGCTGCTGCTGCTGTTGCTGCTTGTGCTGATGGTGCAACTGATGATGGTGCAACTGATGCTGCTGCAGCTTGCCGCCCTCGAGCAGCAGCGGGTGACTGGAGGCGGCGCCGACTGCCGCCCCAGCGACGCCTCCCGCAGACAGCATTTGGGTCTCCAGGGGGTCGCCGCCGGCCAGGCTGGCCTGTGCCGTGCCGCCTGCCTCCTCCAGGGGTCGGATTTGTGTGGCGGTACCTGCGAAGATAAAGGAACGAGCGCGTCGAGAGGAATGGCAAATGGCAACGGTTAGAAATCAAATTATTCGAACGAAAAAGTCCAAACTGAACATAAGCAGTGCGTGTCGGCGGTGCTGGGCAACAGAATCACAACATTAAGAGTACAACAAAAGATCGATTAACTAGTAAATAAATCAAGCTGTAATAAAAAGCAAGTTGTTGGTCAATGTTTAAATGCTCGTCCGGCTAAAGTTCATAGAAAATGAAACGAAATCTAATCGAAGCTTTGATAAAGGCAGGGAAAAGTAAGCATTTCAATCGGGAAAATAGTTCGATTAATAGGAAAGGTAGCATTCCAAAAGGAAGGTCAAGTTCCATGGGTAATGAATGGTCACTATCTTGTACAATTTCACAGTTTATGGCTAATCAATCATTTATATTGCCTGCAGTTAACTGTGTAATAAAATCTAGTATTTAATATTGTTTCTAGACTCTAAATATACGAGTTGATTGTACCTTTATGTTTATCTATTTATCTATTAAATTGATGCTTTAAGGAAACCCCAACGCATCCACACTCCTTCGAGATACCTCATTAGTTTCGCTCTTGACAAATTTTGCTGTCTGCCTTCGCGTGTTAGATAAGAAACAGTACAATCTGCTACCTAAGTCGTTAACTGATAGGGTGACAGCGTTTACAACTCCTTTTCTAGAAGACTACAGATAAAAAAAACCTCAAAATAAGTTTAGATTAGTTTAAAAACACGCCTTTCTCAAGCTGAGTTAGAAAATAATTTTAACAATTGCTGGGAACTTTAAATAAAACCAAAATAATCAATGCAGGCTAGAATAAACTTCAACTCTTCCAAAGATCCAATTAATTCAAGCTGTACCTCTGCTGCTCGACTGAAAGATAGCCTTACGATGATGCCAATGGGGATGCTGATGATGGTTAGGCTGATGATGGTGGTGCGAGTGCCTGTGATCGTGATGGCTGTGCTGATGATGCGACTGGCCGTGATGATGGTGATGATGGTGCATGTGCAGGTGCTGGTGCTGCGCCGGCTGCGTCTCATGGGGATTGTGGGGCAACCCTTGAATGCTGTCATTGTCCGTACTGGTTGCTGTTGCCGCTTTCACGGATGATGTCGATGTTGATGTTGCGGATTGCTGATTCATGCCTGTGATGTATGTTGGTTGTTGTAGCTGGTTGTGGCTTTTTGGGTTGTTGTTGTTGATGTTGATGTTTAGTTGTTGTGGTCATGCGTGCGTTTTTGTGTGGTTAGAAGAAGCAATTGGCAATTGGCTTTTGGCAGATTCGCATTCTGATTGATTGATTAATTTCATTGCAGTTATTTAAACTTTAAAGATAAATTGCTTTGCTATGTTGCTGTATTTGTTGTTGTTCTTGTTGTTGTGGTTGTTGCATGGTAGTTAATCGGTTACAGTGGTTAGTTAAATCACTCTGCTTACCTCTCCTCGGCCTGCGTCCCTTGCCCTTGGCGGGCGGAATGCAAGTCTCGCTCTGGAGCGCATGCAGCTGGGCTCCGAAGAAGTCCTCCAGTCCCGCCCACGTGTTCTTCTCGATGAAGCCCTTGACAACGCCCCAAATGGACTTCTTGTACTTGATCTGGGTGTGAATCGATAGCATCGTGTGATCGTCAACAGTTCTGTTAGGAAACATAAAGAGTAAGGGGAGTTAGGGAAGGTTATGTTAAGAACGAGGTGCCAGTTGGCTGACTCACCTGGCCAGGCAGAAGTGTATAAGCACACTGAAGCTGTCCGCATATGGAATGCCTGCATTAACACTATTTACGTCTATGGAATACAGCTCGCCCGGCTTGCTGCACTCCCGCATGGTTTGGTACTCGGTTACCTAAAGGGGAATATGCAATAAATGCAGTTTACAATCAGTTTATTTGTTCTATTCTATTTTGAGCTCACTCACCTTTGAGGTCTTGGGTCCCACCGAGGCGGCCAATTGAACTGTAACGTTCACTGTGCGCACATTGAGACCCTCCTCGTTCTTGGACCACTCGCCCAATATGAGGTCCGTTGACTTGCGCATGGCATGGAAGTCGGTGATAAATTTGGACTTGCTGAATAGCAGATTGAACAGTGTGTCCACGCTGATGGGCAGAATGGTGTGGACGATCTGGCGACCCTCGTGCGTCGAGGTGCACTCTGTGGTGGGCACAAATCTGTGGGAAAAGGAAAGATATAATTAATATTTATACAAATATTTTCGGGGAAGAACTTACGGCACATTATTCTCCTCAGAGTCCGACGAGTCCGAGACATCCGTGGGCACAGTCTCGTCAACATTTTTGCCACCCTTTTTACTAGGCTTTCGCTTTGATTCCAGCTTGGGTTCCGGAGCTGTGGCACCGGATGTGGCAGCGGATGTAGCAGCCAAAGCTGCTGCTACTGCGGACGAGTTTGAGCTCGTGCTGACCTTTTTCTCGGCGCTCTTCTTATCGCTGCCACTGCCGCTGGCTGCGGCCGTGCCTGATCCCGAAACCGATCCAGAGCCAGAGCCCGCCGTGAGGTTGGCGATGGTGGAGGAGGAGGCTGTGGTGGAGCCGGCGGTGCTGCTGGTGCTGCTGGCGCTGGTCACGGTGGCCATGGTGACGCTTACCGACTGCTCGGCGGGCTTCACCGAGCTGAGTGTGAGCTCCTTGGCATTCTGCTTCATCTTCTTGTTTAGCTTGCGAGAGCTTTCCCTGGTCTTATTGTTATCGGAGCCACTGGCCGAGGCGTTGGCCGAGGATTTGGAGGAGTTGAAGAAGTATTTCGTCTTAGACTTTCGCGGAGCACTGGCTCTAGTGGCGCCGCCGCCGCTGCTGGCGCTGCTGTTGCCGCTCTGTGGATTCGGCAGCTGGGGATTCGACTGATTGGACTGATTTGACTGCTGCGACTGGCGCTGCGACTGGCTATCGTCATCGATGGCCGTCTGGAAGTCGAAGTCCGTCTCGTTGTCGTTGTCCAGCGTGGGATCGATGTAGTCTTCGTCGTCGGTGGTCAGGCCCAGTTCCTCGCCGTAGCAGTTGTGCACATATTTCCAAATCTCCTGCGGCGAGAACTGCTTGTTCATCAGCGTGTTCTGCCAGACGCGAAAGAGCATCAAGAAACTCTTGTCGCGCGAGGTGAACGTGGCAAAGAAGTACTTGTCCTTGCCGCTGGCTATCGAAATGGCATTGGGTATGACCAGAGCTGTCTTCTCCTTGGTTATGGCCGTCACATCCTTCCACTTGATGCTCACGTAGGTCTCCCAGCTGAAGATGTTGGCATGGAAGCAAACGTAGTTCTGTGAAACGTATAGACGGCCCTGGACCAAGATGTCGCGCTGCAGGGCACACGAGTAATCTGTAAGAGAATAAAGAAAGGTTTAAGTACATTGATTGGATTAAAAGATATTTCTAAGCTAAGTTTCTAAACTCGATAATGATTACTTCCTTATTTTACAATTCTCAGAACTCGATTTAGGATTGACAAGTGTTCACGCTAGATCGCCGCTCCGCAACATTTGGTCCTTCGAGACGGAGACTACTGCTTACGTATTTTTGATTTAAGGCCTTGGTAAATTAATTGAACTAAAAGTTATTTCTTAACTAAGTTTCTAAACTCGATAATGATTCCTTTTTTATTTACCAATTCTCATAACTCTTTTTAACCAACACACGTCCTCCGACGTAAGTCGCGCAAATCCCGGAAGTCTCGTGTTATTATTTATCAAGTTAATTTTCAAGTCTAAGCCACCCCTTCGCAATATTTGGTCCTTGGAGCCGGATTTTACTGCTCACGTATTTTCGTAAAGCCTAGGTCAATTAGGTGGACTAAAAGTTATATCTAAGCTAAGTTTTTAAATTCAATAAGTTTTTAAATTCAGAATGTTCTTTCTTTATAGAGATAATTATGGATAGATCTAAGCTCTAGTGCAAACACACACATCTCTCTTCAAAGTATTTAAGTTTAAACAGAGAATAAAGTAGGGTACCCTTTTACGCAATTTAACTACAATTAATTCATAGTTGTACGCACTCTGAATTTTAATTAAAAAATATAGCACTTTCGTATTGCTTTTATGTTTTATGGCTTTCAATTCAGAACCTTTTTTGAATATTCATAAATTACTCATTAAAAATACAATCATTATGAAGTACAAATATAAACTGATTCGTTACGTGATGAATTTTCATCTTTATCCAGAGTTTTTACAACATTTTAACTCGTTCTATCTATGCAGGGAACTCTCTTTCAAACTGAACGTGTCTAATTCCGCCAAACGTAATCATTACGAGCTTTCCCATTGAATAACTCACCCACAATCAGACGCTCATCGTTGGGCACGTCCTTGAAGAGCTTCTTGAAGTCCTCGGCCCGCGACTTGTAGTTGGGATAGATGACGTTGTACCAGGACTTCTTCTTGGCCCGCTCCGATAGCCGCGAGGGCTTGGCTGGCTTCTCGTTGGAGGTGGAACTGCTGCTGTTCACCTGTTGCTCCCGGTCGACGCGCAGTAGGCTCAGTTCGTGCTGGGTCAGATCGCTCAGGCGGTGCTGGCTGATGTCCTGTTGGGAGACAGACGAGAGGGAGAGCTGATCAAACACCATGAGGATTTCCATTTATTTGGTGAACTGTGGCACAGTGAACAAACATTTTAGGTCTAATTTAATGGCACCACCAACCGTTCAGCTTCGATATCTTTGGTTTTTGGCCACCTGTTCGCTCTGCCTGTTAACTTTTTTTTTTTCGTTTTTTTTTCGGGGTGATTCACCGACTGTTCCCAGGAAACTACTCTTCGGCCAGGTGTTTGGCTTTACTTCTTATCACACACCACACGCTTGTTGTTCGTTTACGACCCCCAATTATTTACACAAAGTTCGCGCTGCAGCCACGATCGTTATTATTTTTTGTGTTTTTTTGGCATTCGCTGAGACGCCTCGTCGCTTATTGAGTTCTAATTTGCTATTGCCAGCCGAGCGGGGCCAACGTCAACGAAGCGTTATCAATGGGGTGGGAAGCGAAAAAAGCTTGGACCTACGAACAATTTATGCCGCGAGCTTTCGCTTTGAAGGGTGATTCTAATCAGCTGCCCGCGCCAGGTGTGAGAGAATGTAAACAATACATACTCACATATGCTCCGCCTTATCGCCCAGCGATTAGATTGAGCTGTTGGATGGTCACTTGTGTGGTTATTAATCTCGATGTCTGTCTGTCCATATATCTATCTAACCAGATATTTTGTCAATCGCCTGGATCGATTGATCGCTTTCGCTCGAGTGTATTTTAATTTGATTTGAGCACTTAGCTGCGGCCATTTCACACCTTTTTCGGGGTGTGCGTGAGTGTTTTTTGTGCTAATCGTTCGAATCCACAAAGTTTGCTAGTTTTGAAAGCTTGTCAAGCTTTTCTACCAAATTTAAATACGAAAATCATATAGTTGTGGGTTTGGCGACAAGCCCTTAACATTAAAAAATAATATGGGAACGGCAATTGGACTTGAAATCTGTTTGGTAACTTTTTTGTTGAAAACTAAAGACATCATATTAAATATTTAAAAGAAACTAGAGCCTAAGGAGTGAGCACTTGCTAAAGGTTTGTCCATTTGCTTTGACTTCTTAACAGTTTAGAGACGAAAAGTATTCGTTACAAATTATAGAACCTAAATGTACTTTCCTCTTGCATTACTAATATATTTATAACTATAAAATAAACAAAACTGTAATTTAGTTACTTTAACCACCACGTCATCGCAAATAATGCTCTAATTTAGTAATTACCTTTTCACAAGTAAAACTTATGACGAAATAGGCCTCACGACTTTCAAAAAATAATTTGTTTTGCCCAATTAGTTAACCTTTTGACTTATCATGCTCACATTTAAGAAACTTTCTGCTAAACCATAAACCACTTAACGTTTCCTTTGGTGGCGCTGCTCCTCGAAATAATAGTAGGTATTTTTGGCTATGATGTTAAAGTAATAAAGAATTGTTTTTTCAAAAATGTCACAGTGCTTTAACCCTCTGAAGTTGGTATACAATGTCATGTTGGCCATTTACCACAAGACTTGTCATAAATTATGAATCATTACTCAGCTGCATATGGCAGAAAAGGTCATAAAGTTCTGTCAAAGTCTTTTTAAAATGCAATTTTATGAGTGCTGCAAGAGGGACCTAAAATGTGACTCATGTACACGCTATAACTTGTATAATAATCTTTAAGATTATTAAAAATTAAACACTTATCAAAGTTACCAAAATTCCTGGAATTCCCCCTTTTAATATTACTTTTACAGCTTTCTACACTCACCTCATCGCGTCCGCTGCTGGACGTGGACAACTTCCCTTGGCTAGCGCCCTTGCCCTTGGAGCTGGTGGAGCTTTTGCGGCTGCTCGGGCTGTCCGTGCAGGAGCCACCTGGGGCGGTAAATCCGTTGGAGTCGGCGCTCTGCGCCGTCTGATCTCGGCTCGGCTCGCCGCTGCCCACTATGTTAATGCTAGGCGTGGCACCCTGGGCAGCTGTACTGGAAGTGGGGCCAGCGGGACTAGTGGAAGAGGCGGCCTGGGTTAAGCTGAGGTTGCTGCCCGAGGACTCATTTCGCTGGGCGGAGAGCGCGGCGCCAGGTGGAGATCCGCCGGCTGGAGCTGTGGCTGTGGAAGCGTTCTGTGTGGAGGACAACGATTTGGAGACGCCGCTCTGCTCTAGGCTACCGGTGGCTTCCTGTATGGTCAGGAGTTTGGTGCTCAAAGTGCCGTTTGTGGTGCTGGTAATCGTGATCTCCTCGGTGATGGAATCGCGCCTGTAATGGGGCAATGGGAAACGGAATTAGTAGGGGGATCAACGTTGTACTCCGACTACGATCTACGGCGAGATTAAATGGAAAAACTCTTGAACTAGGCATGCAAATTTGGAAGGTATTTGATGGATTCTCTTACGGAATTGGACCAAGGCCTGGCTGGAGAGTTTCTGGAGCATTGATCCCACACCTACCTGTCGCCACCATTGCTACCAGCAGTCGTCGTCGTCTTCTCGGCATCCGCCTGTTCCTCCTCCGGCTGCGTTTGCTGCTGCTGGGGGGAATTCTGCTCTGGGCTATCCTCCACCGGCTGGATCGGTGACTGCGACGCCGACGGCGACTGTGACGGTGACGGTGACGGAGACTGTGACTGGAGCTGATCGGGCTGGGTGGTGGTCTCGGGTATCATGTTGGCATTGGCAGGGGTCTTGCTACTGCTCGGTTTATCGGCAGTTGCAGTGGTTATGGTTACACTTGATGTTGTTGGGTTGGTTATATCAATATCTTTAATCCTACAATAAAATGCATATATAAACAAATCAAAAGAACAAATGCCAAATGAAAAGACATGCCCAACATAACGATGGAACAACAGAGGGGACTAAATACATCCTTTAAACAATGATATATTCTAAGGGATTCTAGAGGAGACTAGGGGGAAACCCTTAGAAGTAAGAATCTACACTACACCAACTAGGGATACTAGAATGGTTTATTACTTCTAATATTCAACAGTAGTTTTTCTTAGTATTTTCTAAATATTTTATTAAAATGTAATTTTAGCAGACATTTTTTTAAAGGAATTCCTTATGCTTAGAATAATGTTTAACCCATTGCCTAGTAATATTTCCCTTATTTGTTTTTTAATCAATTATTACTTTTAAAATTCAACAGTAATCCTTCTCAGTATTTTCTAAATATACGAAAATTAAATTCCTAATTAACTTTTCACCTGATAGTCCTTCCTTACTTTGCTTCCTAATTAACTTTTCCATTACAATTTTATATTATAACTTTTAAGATCAAGCAAGATTGCAATTCATTAACTAAATTAGTTCCAAGAAAATTAGATAAGGTGGCGGCCACAGCTGGCGACCACAGGTGGTTCCACTTGAGTTGTACATTTTTATAAGCGACTATATAATTAATTCTTTTAGGTTGATAAAGCCTAATTTTTCTTGTCAAACAAAGACACAGCCAGACGAGCTAAGAAAATTATCAAATACCCATTTCTTAAAGTAAGTCTTCCACTTTTAAGAAGTTGACAAAGATATACTCTTTTACCGAGTATGAATGTGTTAATTAATTTCTTTAATAAAAAGTTTTACCTCTTTAGAAAACATAAAAACAAAATAATGATGCAAAGAAAGAAAGAAAGGGGAAACCCCTTTGAAGTAAGAATCTACATGACACCAACTAGGGATACCAGAACTGGTTGTTCCACATGAGCTGTACATTTTTTATAAGCGACTATATATAATTAATTCTTTTAGGCTGATAAAGCCTAATTTTTCTTGTCAAACAAAGACACAGCCCAGCAAGTTAAGAAAATTATGAAAAAAACTTTTATTTAGGTAATTTGATACTGAATTTTACACATTTAAGAAGTTGACCCAGAGACACTCTTTGAATAAGTTTAGATTAAGAGTTTAATCTCACTAGAAAATATAAAAACAAAATAATAATACTTAAGTCAAAGAGAAAGCAAAACTCTCAACAAAAAGATATTAAGATTTCTACTCAAATTCTCGCAGTGATTAAATCTCTATTTGCACAAGTTCAATGGCCTGGGCGGATTAACAAATTGCCAACGATCTGCACAAAGGCTCATTAATGTTTCCGCCAAAGCCACAATCAACCTTATTAGTCATTGCCAGCGATAAGGACGCTTCGGCAGATGTCAATTGGCAATTGTTAAGAAGACATAAAACAGCCCTAACTGATCGCCGGCTTAAGTAATTTCGCTTCTAAGTAATTTCCGTTAATTGTTCGCCACGTTGATAGCACAGCACACGACTGGAGAGATAGTTTCCCAGGGTAAGCATACCAGAGAACCCGGTGTTTTCGACTTTTTCGCAACGTTCGCGGCAACATTTTGTACGCGCCTCGAGGAGTCAACAATATAGACGGTTATATTATTTTCAATTAGACGTGCTCTTGCCTCCGTGGGCTGCGACGGAATGGTGTACCAATTGCCATTAAACGATTGTAATCAATTCTATTGTGCACTACACTCTCCCAGGCCCAGACCGCTCTGTATGTGTCGTGACACACAATTGTTATTATTTTTAATATATACATGTAGGCGGTTTGGCACTGATAAGCGGCGATAAGATACTCCCGTGGCTTAGCTTTTGATAAAGCGTCTAATGGTCATGGCAAGGCAGCTAGCTTTCGAGTGTATTTGTTCAAACCAATAAAGCCTAAAGCGATTTAACCCACTTTCCTAATCCGAACTGAGGCCCACAGAACAATTACAATACTTGGAAACAGGTATAGGGTATTTTAAGCAAACACAACTGTTTTTTTTTTAATATGTTTGTTAAAGGGCTACTGCACTTGGAAGCTGTATACAAAGGTTACATATGCAAATTTCATTCACATTCAGCTTTAATGATTTTTTAAGCTTTTTAGGTTCAGGAGTACCCTTTGGGAAGTTGTATTACAGTCGCATACCTTAATACTCTCCATAAAGATAATCAATCTTATCAAACAAATTTTACAGCAAGGTCTTTCCTCTATATTTGCTTCAATAGGGAATCCACAAGGGAAACAAGCTCAAACATCCTTATCAGCTGGGTTCAAGTTCATGTAACATGGGGTATACTTTGTTGGGATGAAAAACATTTGCGAATTGAATAAACAAAAAATGAGTGGAGTAAAAGCCATTAAACGACGATGACGATGCCCCCACATTACGTATGTATTTATAATTGCGAATGTGTGAAAGATCAGAGATAATCCACACTGGGGGCTATAATATGTGTATATAGAAATATTGCCTCTGTGAGTGGTTAAGGGAGGTTCAAGGGTTGCGAGAGCCAGCGCAGATAAGACCGTGAATAACAAAGTGTATATAGCTAACCCCGTTTTTTTAGTTATTTCAAACATTTAAGAGTGAATGAATTCAGCTTGTTTCCACTCACATATCAGTAGATTAAATATATACCAATGAGTGGCGGTAATAAACTCACCATTATTTGGTTTATATGCCTACTTTGAGTACTCTTTGAGCAATTAGCCGGAATATATACTTTCAGAAGCCTTCAGGGCGTAATTTGCGATAACAATATTCGGATAATGTCTAGGAACACCCTCTTAATTGAGTTGGGAACAAGTTCCGGGAATACGACAAAGATTCGAGATAAAAACTCGTGATATTGCAAAAGATCGATGTTATTTATAGACTTGCCAAAGCGACAATTTCTTTGTTTTCGAAGATCATTTTCTAGGAATTTATATTGGGGGGTGGATAAATTATGTGTATCTATCTAGTGAATACACAAAATATTTATAGTTTGAGATAAACAACAAATAAACAATAATTCGCCCTGCAAACTAAGATAGTATTCGATGAATCTTTAGAAAACGTCACACGGTTCTTGGAAAACATTTCTCTAAGCAATAAATGTCGTAGCATTTTTATTAGCTATGATTAAGATTTTCTAATACTAATATTTTCGTATTTGTCAGGAAAAATGATCTCTGAGAAAAAGCATTTTTTAATGTCACGCAATTAGTTTTATAGACAATTACTTCTACAGAAAAACTGAGCAATTACGAATAAAATTGCACCGACTAGAAGCTAGAATAATAGACATGTTTAGGTGGTGGTGGTGGTGCCCCCACAAGACCCTCTATTGAACTTTGGCCTTTTGCAAATGGAAGCCGGGTGCCGGGGTGCCGAATGCATTTCCGACATGAATGGCCACTGGCCATAAAAACTAACTACGGCATTTAGCTGCACAAATAAGCCACTTCAATTACCCACAACACCTAGAGCTTGGAATAGCCAGCATGGGGAGGAACCTTCAGAGCACTTAAACTCGGAGAAAAATCAATAGAGTGAAGAGTGGAGAATGTATTACATTTTCTTTCGCTTGGGCTTCTTTGGTTCAACGATTATCGTTTTCCTCGGCGGCTTTTTTACTTCCTCCTTCGGCATTGGTTCGCAGTTCTCTTATTGTTCGGCCAAAATCTATGTCATCGCTGAAAGGCGGCCGAAAAGGCACAAAAAAGTGGCCAAAAGTCTAGCAGAGACCAGAATCGGCCAGCCAGCGCGAAGAATTGATGACGAAAGACGTAAACACGGCAGAAAAATAATTCGTATTTTTAGCACTGCTCGGCGAAATGTCATTAATTTATGAACTATCCCACACGTCGCACGGGTTGGCTCGGCTCCGCTGTTTTCTGTTAATTATTTAATTAATTTTCCCTGTTCAGTGGCGCATTTTTTGCCAAGTTGCCGTTTTGTTCTTTCCGTTGATTGTCATTTGCTTTCGCTTGTTTGTTTGCTTGTTGTTTTGTTTCTAAGGCACGCGATGGCGTAAAATGCGAATTGAGGCACGAGAAACGCGAGACGAGAGACGAGACGCAAGACTAGGGACTAGCTAGAGAATTGAGAAGCGGGAGCTCGTGCCGGGCACGTCATCCCAGCTCGACGTTCCGACTTGCACTCGAGAGCAGCCGCCGCGAGAAAGGCAACAAATCCCCCCGTTTTGGTTCGGTTTGCTGGGCTCTGGGGTTGGAAAATCAGCCCGAGAGATAGGAAGCCGACCCACTGGTCGAACTTTGCATACGCTAGCGGAATTCTTTCGACTTTATATACACAACTCCCCCAAATGGAAATTGATATTTAAAGTGGATACCGTCGCAGAGACACCTTTGGGGGACTCCAACTACAAACACCAGCGTCAAGGCTAATCCAAATTATTTTTGTTGGCATTCGGATTACGTAGAAAACGCTTCAGTGCACAAACACCAAAAAGTATATATATTTCGCTATATAAACACAGTGAGTGAGCGAAATTGTAAAAGCATTTGTAAATATTGTAAATTGTGAAAATCCTTCAAAAGTTGCCTAATTATTTAACTGTAATTATGGTCTTTTGGGGTTTGCCAAGATATAATTAATGCCCAAACTTAACTTATCGTTTAATTAAGTACAGCAATTTAATTTTAACTACAGCCAGCTAAGCCTAAGCAAGTTGTTGAACTTGTGAACTTGTTGTTAATAAAAAAAACTACATTTATGAATGGAATAGGTTACTTAATGTATTCTGTAAGTTCCCTACTCCCAATGAATATTCATAAGAACTGTCTGAGCTCGTAGAATGGAGTTGAAAAAATATAAAAATAGCTTGGATACTGTTTATTTACTTTAATACCCCAAGGGTCGATAAACTATTTAGAACGGCAAATTTTCCATTTGATATTTGAATGAAAGCGGTTATTATTAATTTGCTATCTATTCATTTGACTAGCGATCCCTTTCATTCAGTAAATAAATTGATAAGCAACGCAGGCACGATAATAAGTAAGTCGTATTTCGCCAAGAAATGCTTTATTTGTTTACTGGCCGTTCCCAACTGCAAAGTTCTCCTGCTTTAGCTCAAACAAAATCGATATCCCACAGGGCCTTACACTGCCGATACGCCCTGTACCTTTCCTTCTTTTCTCCAAAATGCGAATCGCTGAGGCAAGGCAACTGTTGCGCAACCAAGAGCTTCCAAAAGCAGGCTATCAAAATGCAAGTGGTACGAGGAGGCGAGACTGGGGCAGGCACCTCGCACTATCACTCCGGTGGCAACGAGTGGGAAGAGCTACTGGGGAAGGGGTTAACAGGTAAGTAGATAAGCCGAAAACTGAAAGGAATAACAAGGGGCATAGATATGTATAAACGACATGCAATATGACCAGCAGTAATGGGTTAAACATGCAAACCAGCGAGCAAACCTACACCACAAATTAACACGCACAACTCTTAGGTTTCGTTTTGCACAGAAAAAAATGATATCAAGGATGAATTCATTAAGTTCGGGATCTATTTCACTGGAGATGGTAATTATGGGCTAATATTGGTGAAAATTAACACCATCTGACCCTAATAAGCATTTAAATATTGGCCTAGACTTTAATAGATTGTCACAATTAATGATAAGAGAGGTTATATTTAGTTTTAACAAATTTATAGTCATTAAACTGCCTTAATGAATTTTTTTTATATTAAATATGTAGTGAAAACTCTACATTTAAATTATTTTTTTATATTTTAATGACCAAACTTTCTCTAACGATTTATTAAAAAATGTTGTAGTATAAAAATAAATTTTATTTACAAATTTAGCCTGATTTCCTTGATATAATTTGTTTTTCTGTGCAAAAATTAAAGGTATATAATATATTTTTTGATTAATCTAATAGCATGTGTGGGGGCGTGGCAACTCACATGGGCGCCGCATTCAAGCTGGCAGTGCGTTTGTGCTTGCTGTGCGAAGGACGATGGAACAGGCTCTGGGCGGTGGCCAAGGACTTGGGCAGAGCACCCTGGCTGGATGACTTGCGCAAGGTGACCAGGCGCGATCCCAGACCCGAACCCGATCCCGATCCAGAACCCGAACCCGATCCGGAGCAGGAGGAGGAGGAGGCCAGCGAGGAGCTCGACGAGGAGGTGGACTTCTGCTGGTGGTGCTGGTTCTGCTGTTGTGCCCGCTGCTGTGTAACAAAATGCATGACAACGGCACTCGCTGCCGCCCACCACAATTACCGCTCTCAATTAATTGCTCACTTCGCGTTGCTGCCTATTATATTTATTTTACTTTATATCCAGGGCTTGCTCGCGAAGAGCTCTTTTATTTACTTATTACTTCCTTTATTTGGCCTGGCAAACGGTACTTGCTGACGTCTGCGGAAGTTTCCTTTTACTTTTGTGCGCTCTCATAGCTAACGAAAGTCACTGCCACGTCGCGGATACGATGGATTAAGAGTGTCTGCACGGTTAAATGCTATTTTGTGGTTATTTTAATATGAGATTCATGTGTAAATTCAGGCGTTTCGTCTCCGTTCCGAACGATTCTTCACTTTTTTTGCGCATAAAAGGTATACGTCGCTGACAGGGTTGCTAGGTGTCGCTGGTGCCAGACGCCGCTGTAAACAAACAGGTGATTCCACGTGAACGTGTCATGGATGTTTAGCTAAATATCTTATTTTCTTGGCACTTTGTTTATTTTCTGGGGATTTGCTGGTTTTCAGTGAATAAAATGTGTGTATATTAAATGTCAGCAATTGTCGGCACCATGGCAACTCGCTGCCACAGCTGTGCGGGGATGCCAACTCGTCGCGATGAAAATACAGTTGGCAGTTCATGTTTGGCCCCTGCTGGTCACACTGAACTCGGTTATTTTTGAACATTTTAATTTAACTTTAACTTTATTTTAATAATATCACAAGCAAATACACAACACTTGAATTGTTTACAAAAACGTTTGCTCCCCTTGGCGAGAGTTAGGCAGCAGCATTAGGGCTATTGTAGGCGCTGGAAAGAGAAACAAAATTAACATATTAATTATGAAATGTTATGAAGGAAACGTAAAACTAATTATTTCTATCTTGACGAGATTAAATTGATATAAAAAACAATTAGAATAGCAAGTCTTAATAATACTCAAGCTGGAAAACCGTTTGGTGTCAGTACAATGCTCGAATTGCCGCTCTTTAAAAGTCCTCGAATCAGCGCCAAGTCATCGGGCGTCAAGGACCATCCGGTTAATTGACCCACGGACTGCAGTTCCGGGCAACTGTCCATTAGTAACTGTAAAAATATAAAGTTTTAGATTAAATATATATAAGAAAAATAAATATTTACCTCCACAGATTGCACAGTTAGTTCTGGCGCGAGAGTGAACCAAATATCCTCCAAAACCTTAAAGTCGTGCTGCATAAATATGCTGGAAAAGGGTTTAGGTTAGTAAATGTAGACCTATTAGATATCTTACAAATATTGAACGAATACCTCACTATATCTTCATCCGTAAAATCCACCGTGTCCACAGCCAACCGCTTCAGGTCCGTGGATTGGCAGAGGAAGGCCTTCAAGGAGCTCGTCATGATGGCGCTACTCAGGATCTCCAAGCCCTCCAGCTGATGGAACTTGGCATGAGCCTGTCCATAAGACAGACTATCAATCATGTAGCAGTCGAGGTCGATCAGGGAAGGGCACAGGCGAGCCAGCTTTCCCAGTTCCAGATTTCCCGACCCCTTGATCATTGTGAGATGTCGCAGGTTTTGGCCAATTGGTCTCTCCAGCAGAGGAAGCAACTCAGCCACCACAAACTTGTAGATCTTCAGTTTCCTCAGGTTACGCGTATGCAAGGCTCTGAGGCATCCCGTCTTGGGCGAATCCAGATAGAGGGTTTCCAGCCGTGGACAAGTCTGCATGATCACCTGGAGGGTTGCCTCATCCGTGCCCGTATCGTGGATGTACTTCAACCGGCACTTAAACCGATCGTCTACATTATCGGTAATGAATTTTAAGGAGGCGCCCACAAAGGAGTACGTGGAAAAGGTTTCCACATGCGGACAGTGTTCCAGGATCAGGGCAATGTCGGAATAACAGATATTCTCCTCGCCGGGCATGCCCACATCCACAACTGTTAGTGACGGGCCGCAGACTCCTTTGGCCAGTGCATCGATCCCGATTTCCGTGATGTCCGTCTCCCCGGATATGTCCAATATCTGTAGCCGTGTGCAGCACTTTCCAATCTCCTCCAGCAAATGATCGTTGGCTATATAGGGGACATATAGCTTTACCAGCTGCGTGCAGCGTCGCACGATGTCATACATGTAGTGCATGTGCTCCTCCTTCACCCAGATTCCCTTGATGTTCAATACTCGCAGTCCCGCGCCCTGAGCTGCAATCACCTGGGAATAAGGGATAATTGTTACATAATTATTATATTACTAATGATTAGGATCATAAAAGGCAACCTGTAGAATCTTCTCGTAGTAGCTGAAGGGAAACACTTCCGTGACCAGAAAGGTGACCCCGCAATTGAGCAGCATCTGCAGGCAGGTGAACCGCATGTTGGCCTCCAGGTAGTCCGAGCTCAGGATCACCCTTAGCAGATCCTGGTAAATATTTGATGTGGCTCCCAGCTGGGCCAGATACTCGTTCAGCTCCACCATCACGATGTTGATGTCCAGGTGGACATCCGGGGCGTACTGCACATAGCTTATGGTGGACACCAGCAGGTTAGCCAGCTCAGCCAAGGCGCTGTCGCTCAGCGAGCGAACGGTGCACTTTTTCGACATGTCTCTGTTTTGGTTTTTGCTCAGAAAGTAAACAAAATGCGACGCAGAATACGATAGCAGAAGAGCAGGAGAGGATTCCTTGTGGTTACATCACTTGGAGATCAGAACACTGGTATTTGCTCTGCTCCCTTGGCTAATAACCACCACTCCCTTAATTTTCAGAGGTAACTATTCTGCGAATTTCAGTTTTTGGTCCTCTAGGGGCTTGTGAATATATAAATGAACTTTATATTTACAAACAAAAATAGATTCTAAAATTATATAGGCGATGGAAACCGATTTTGCACTCTGCGAACGAACGAGCGAGCCAACCGATCCCACAGCACAATGCGAACTGAGAGCTATGGGACGCCAAAAATGTTTGTTTAGCATAGAATTTCTATAGGCGGCACTTGAGAGCGAACAGTAGAACTTCACAAATAAATAAATAAATGAATTGTTAACGAAAGCGGATATTTAAAGCCTATGTCGCCATATTAAGTTCTGATTTAAGCAAAAAATTATGATAAGGGATTGGGTTTTTCATAAACATACGGGTGGTGCCGCAGAAATTTCTATTATCTTAAGACCTAAACCTTAGAGTACCGCAAATACACCCTAAATATATATAGATTTCTCTAAGGAAATTATACAATCTTATAAATTGTTTATTAATTCGACACAATTTGGATGTATCCAAAAGAAACGTTTTATATAAATATTTGATCAATGTTTCGGTGTCTCGAAATCTCTTCAAAACTGGAATGCTTTGTGACAGAAGTTCGAGGTAGAGATTTTCGATATTCGACTGTAGAAAAACCAGAGAGAATACTAAGAGAGAAGCCTTCGACTGTCAGTTTCTAGAAGAGACTCTAGGGCTGCAGGTAGCTGGGCAGCTTCATGCGCATAAACAGCCAGGTGGTGAAGAAGGAGACCAGGATGAAAATGAATCCCATGGCGGTCAAAAGCAGACGATTCAGATTCGTCTTGCCCGGTGAATGTGTTTGGTCCATAATAATGAATCCAAGGCCGCCGATGGTGAAGAGAAAGCTGCTGGCCAGCCCTTCCATGATGTACTGTCCGTTGACGCGGTACGGCATGAAGGCCACGGGACGCGAGTGTCCATGCTCGTCCACAGTGGCACCCACACTGGGGGGCTCCACGATGACATCGTAGATAATACCTGGCGGTGGAATAAACAATGAGATTAGTCTCTGGGAACTTCATTGGTGAAAATCACTTACCTCCAGTCACCAGAAAGTAGGAGACCAAAATCACACTGAAAACGGCCATGGGCGATGGCATCGGAATGCTGAACTTTCGCACTTTGATGTTTGGCGGCACCAGAATGTGGAAGGGTATATTATATAGTGTCTCGATCATGATTGAATCTGCCGATATCCGCTATATACCCTAAGAATATAGAAGCTTCTTCCTGTGTTTGGGTGCGGCGTCACAACTAGAGCTTCAAGAACATTGGTGTTATTATTAAAGTTCTTAAGAAAGGCATCTGGCAAGGGTCAGATTGAGACTGTCTAATAGATAGTATTTTTAACTTACTTGCAAAAATACGGGTTTTATAAATAAGGCGATTACCGGCTTATATACAATTTTTTCCTTTTTCTCTGCCGACGCTCGCTGTGCTGGCAGTAAACAGCTGTTAAAAAAACATCGATGTTTTATCGATGTTTTCAAACATTAAGAAAACATATTTATTTTGTTTGATTATTTTGCTTTTGTGCAGAATAGTTGCTGAAAATTATGCTAAGCCTTCAGCAAAAACAAATAATTCTGTTAGACCGTTTTGTCTAATGAGACATTAATATACTTTTTACATAGAATTTAATGATTTACAGACGGTATATTCTATCGAACTCATTTTTTTGTATGGTATTTTTTTCGATAGGCCGATAAGTTTGTCAATTAATGAGCAATTAATGCATTAATCTCTCATTGAAATTGCCGTGTGCTCGGTGCAACCCTATGGTTGCTGTCAAGCCTCTAATTAATGCGCCAATTAATGAAGTTTTTAATGCAGTGTCATAATGCTATTAGAAATTTAAACTATTTTAAACATCGATTTGACTATCGACTTTATCTCAACCCGCTTACGGTCTCACTTAACAGACCACTGTTAACCGCACTGTCATCGCCACTGTTAAACCGAAATAAAACAAAAAACAAACAAAACGCAATTCAAGTACAAAATAAATTAAATAACATCTTAAAACAAAGAGATTACAAGCATGGCAGATGCCATTGCCATTGGGCCAGGTAGGCTGCAGATAAATCAATGAAAATTAATCAAAACCATCAAAAGAAGCACTCAGCTAATCCGTATATTGTTTTTAGGTAAACAGCCGGCGACTGCGAAAAGGGTGCAAAACATATTCGATTTGAGCCAGTGGCAGAAATCGCGCGCCTACCACGATCTGATTGGGTTCATCAATGGCACCAGCTCGGCGATCCAGGGCATCAAAACCACGGACGAGATGTACGAGTCGGAGATGATGCGCAAGCTTGTGGGCGTCTTCGATTCGCTGGAAAAGCTAGTGGAGCAGCATCCGCCGCTGGAGCAGCCGCAGCGGTTCGGGAACAAGGCCTACCGGGATTGGGCCCGAGAGATGCGCGAGCAGGTGCCGCAGTGGCTGCAGCAGCTGCTGCCCGCCGCCAAGCAGAAGTACCAGACCGAGCTGGAGCAGTATCTCATGGAGTCATTCGGCAATGCCACCAGGATTGACTATGGCACCGGGCATGAGCTCTCCTTCCTCTTTTTCCTGTGCTCGCTCTTCAAGGCGGAGATCCTGCAGGAGCAGGACATCGTGAGCGCCGCCCTGAGGCTCTTCAATCGGTATCTGGGGTTCGCCAGGCAGCTGCAACGCACCTACAACATGGAACCGGCCGGTAGCCAAGGCGTCTGGTCGCTGGACGACTTCCAGTTTGTGCCCTTTATCTGGGGCAGTGCACAGCTGGCGGGTAAGTCTTACGCCAGCCACTTCGTCCTTGGAACTGCTTTCTAATTGCTCTCTTGTTCTTAATCGATATTTTTCAGTCAAAAGCCCCTTTGATCCGTCGAAATTCGTGGACGAGCAAATCATCAGCGACTACAAGGATCATTTCATGTTCATCAGCTGCATCGATTACATCTGCAAGGTCAAGACCGGCCACTTTGGCGAGCACTCCAACCAACTGTGGAGCATCACAGACGTGCCGTCGTGGGTGAAGATTAACGCGGGTCTGGTGAAGATGTACCAAAAGGAGGTGAGGTTTTGAATTTCCCCTTAAAGCTTTCAACTACCAGTTACTATAAAAATGTCCATGAATAATCCACAGATACTGTCCAAGTTCCCGGTTATTCAGCACGTCTACTTCGGCGAACTAATGTCCTTTGATGTCGTGCCTCCTGGGACGGCGCTGACAAGCGCTCGATTGGGTCATGTTGCTCCGCCGCCGTCAAAGCGTATCTGCATTGGAAAACCGAACTTGGTGGCGCCCGTTCCGGTAGCTGTGCCTCCACCTCCGCCCGCCGAGGCTCTGCCCAACAGCGACTTAAATGTCGGCGACTCCAGCAGCGAGAGCAGCGACAGTAGCGTGGTTCTGCGTGCTTCGGCTTCGTCGGCTTCCCTTGTGGCCGCCGCTGAAGGATCCGGTGATAAGCCCAACATTCAAGCCGCCGAAGGAGAAGTCACCAAGGATCAGGAGGCTGAGTAGAGGTACAAAATTATGCGATGCGATCTAACCTGTGTTACAAATTTCTTATTAATAGCGTTGACCCTCGGTCCAGTAAAAACTCTTTACAGAAATACAAGTTCATGTTTTTTTTTGGATTAATTAAAAGGGTAAAATCTTATAATTTTTAAGGTTCTTATATAGGAGACGGTGTTCCTTAGTGATGATAGTTGCAAGAATGCGGAAGCCAGTCCTAATGACTCACTATATTCACAAGAAAATCTAATAACCAAATACCCCACCAACAAGAGACCTTGTATAATGCCTTCACTACCAAAACTTATTACCCAAGCGTCCTGCAGAAGCTTCCTGTAAAATGTATTTCACTCCATTTAATTCAAATTTTTCACGCCAAAATCACAATAAAGAAAATGTAAATCCCAAGCCGAATTTGATGGAAACAAATGTACATTAGCCCCCATCCTCCCCAAGGCGTTTCAACCAAACCGAGAAACAAAACAAAAGTAAGAGGAAAAAAGTTAAAAAAAATCAATATGGCAAATGAGGCATGCAAATAGATGAACTTACATTTTGCGGATGTTCCTGGGGGCTTAAAATAAGCCGAAATTATAACAAATACCAAAAAAAAAAAGGAGGAAAGTGCCAAAATATAAAACAAAAACTTTTGTGGGGACTTCCCAGCCCCCCTGGAAGCATAATCATTTATTTTCGACACATCATTTATCAAACCGTGCGGCAGGAGCCAGCTTGTCACGCCCCCCGTCCGCCAGCCTGTCTCCTCATTTCGTCACTTAAAAACTTCCTCCGGCATAGTTTTTTCTTTGTGTTTGAAGAGAAAATAGCGAGGTAGCGCTTGCATTAAAACTTTGCCGACGCATTTTGATTGAAGACTCTGGAAACATGAAAATGTTTGGTTTTCTTTCTTTGTTCGCAGCAAAAAGGAGCAAAGAGCAGCAGGCCAACTTCGGTCATGTTCATCAATTTGACCCCGCCCCATCCTACGCACGGAGAGGAGACCTTTCTGGGTTCAGTTTCGGTTTTGTGTTTTTGCAAATTGAATGAAATTTGTGGGCGAGCCGTTAGCAGGCGTTCGAACAAGGCTCAAACATGATTGAAGGGCGATAGATGGCCGGGATGGGGGTGGCTGCTGATGGATGAATGGCCAGGTAGATGGACCTTTTGATTTGGCCAAGTGTAATATGCGGTTTGCAGAGGGCAAAACAGCATTTGAACCCAGATTTCTGCTCTGGCATTTGGCATCAGCACTTGTTTTGGGGCGGTACCGAGGAAACAGGGATACCTGTGGCATTAAATGTGGCTTTATTGTTTTGATTGTTGGAAATTTGCGGGTTAAAAATGATATACAAATGGGAATAATAGCCATTTTTTCAATAAAGCAGAACTTTTGCTGTATTAATAATGTAGTTTTAAGAATTGATTAAATAATTTAATGAATTTGTAATTACAATTAGAATTCTTCGAACTCATATTAATACTAATGGTTTTAAAAACATTTGAAAAGGTGTCGAAAAGTATGCTGGGGAATATTTTACATTTGTAAATGAATGCTTTTGGGGGTTTAATATATTATAGCATACTTTTAAGGGTAATTTTAGTTGAGTTCAAGTTCACAGAAATTTTTGAGGTTCCAATGAATGTCAGAAAATCACTTTTATAAATAATTCATGTAGTTCTAGAGATTTATTTAAACTTTATTTGATTTTAAATTAGATTTTTCCAATTTATTGTTCATTTAGAATCAATGACTTACTTGATAAAATCCTACGTAACAATATATTAAGCGGATTAAAAAGCTCAGCTACCTGAGTATATTTTTTGCACTCTAGGTACATTTAGAATAAGTTTAATTGTCATTTTTCCCCACAAATAGTTATTTTATAAACAAATTTAGTTTATATTTAATATTAATTAATTTTTAAAAAGATTTAAGGTTGCTGGTACCTAAAATCGCTTCAGAAGTAACCGAGTTTTTAACGTTTTTCTTAGAAAAATATTGGAAATAATTCCCTAATTTAATTTCTGTAAGCTACTTACACTTTTTCGATCAGCACAGGTGATTTCTCACCTTTCCACACTGTCAATTACCCTGTGGTCTCCTCTGTTTCCTTTTGGCCCAACTTCGCTCAACTAATTACATACACACCCCATCTCTGTCATGACTTCCCACAAAGAATGTGCAATTTGCGAAAGTTTAAGATTTTGCCAAGGAAGTCGAGAAGTGGCAGAAGCCTCACATAGAGAGCTGCACCCAGGGAGCCGAGGGGACGATGAAGTCGGGGTACAAATAAGTCTGCAGAGTGACTCTCAAGCCGTGGCCAATACACATAACTGGCTCACAAAGTTGTCGCAAAAAGTTCGAGAAGCTCGAACGGAAACTAAAAACGTAGCAGGAGCAACTTTCACGTGTGCAGAGTGAAAATTAGTTATTGTCTATGGATAGTGCGTGGATATGGATGACACGCGGAAAAAATGTCGTATCAATTTTGATATTTATTATTTAAAGCAGAGAAAATTGGATTTCAAATCGTAATTTTGAATCTTTGTATCGCATTTAGTATAATATAAGAATACAGCTGCATATAGAATATCTTTTCAGTGACAAAACAAACTTCTTTTAACTTTATTACAAGACATAAATTTAACAATTAATTTATCTTGATTTCTTTTTTTTCTGAGTGGCGCAAAAAGGGTTCGAGTAAAGTTCTTTGTTCCTTCACCTCAATGAGGTAAAGTTCCCGATCAACTTTTGTGTTTTCTTGGCCAAGGAAGTCGACTGGATGGTTGGGCCGAGGTTCAGCTTGCAACTTTGTGTGCGACATTGACCAGAGTCCAACAAACAGCTCCCCCGCCTTCCATTATTCCATGCCTTGGCCCCGAGATTTGCCCACTCCAAAGATTAACTAAGGCCAAAATATGCGACTGGCTTCTGGGGTTCTCTGTTTCTGGTTCTTCTGGTTGCACAATGTTTTCCTTCTGTTTTGTGACTCCATTTACCATTTGTGTGTTTAACCAGCTGACGGCACAAAACACCCGCCGCCTCCCCTAACTCCCTTTGGCCATGACACGGACACGCCCTGAGCAGGAACAGGATCCCAAATAATGAATACCAACAAGTTGGGCTTAGGTTGGGGAAAGCAGGATATTTGGAATACTGAGTACCTTCTAAGGATTCACAAGCTTAAAAGTATCGGAAATATGAGGAAATCCCTTGGTTCGGAAATTATTTATCAAGGTTTAAGGTAACCAATAATATTTTGTAGCTTCATTTCCAAGCCAAAGCCAACTACAAACTTTGCCAAGGATTTATGCAGGTATCTTAGTAAATTTTACCAAATAGAGTTAAGTTAGTTTAATCTCAAAGAATACCAGAACTCATTACATCCTTGAAGGGCACAACTACCCTGCTGGGAAAACGGGTAACCAAAGAGTTAAACGTGCATAAGGCAAACGCAGTGTTGGTTCAGAAGTGACCAGGAGGAGCCCAGTATCCCGTGCCAGGAGTTAGAAGCCTGCTGTGTGGCTTTATGTGCCAGCAGCTGACGATCCGGGGGAAATTGAGGGTGGCTGAGTGGCATCTGCCTTTTTCAGTTCTTCATTGAAGGACAGCAACAGAAGGCGACCGAAAAACAGGTCTGTGAATTATGTTTTTACGGCCCTTGTTTTCGGTAGAAGCTGCTGCAAATCCATAATTTAATTCTCAGTTTTAGTTTACGATATCCCCTTATTCAGCTGCCTAACGCACTCGACTTAAGCCCTTAGTTTGTTTTATGATTTGTGGCTCCTTAGTCAGTTAAGAGTTTTAAGCCCGAAAGCAAATTTCCTCGAAATAAACTAGACTCCAAATTAAATTCTTTCATGAAGTCCGGCCAATCTTGAGCCAGCTTTAAGTAACTGAAATTGGCAGCTCAACCATTTTTCCGGCTTTTCCTTTATTTTGTAACCACTCGAGAGAGAGAGTGATCCCTAATACCGTTGGTATTACAAAGATTAACGCTAATTTCCGACTACCAACTGCGGCTCCCTTAACCCCCTAACAGCCCCCTACGGGCGCTTAACCCGCCAAGTCATCAAAGGTTACAAATCACTGGCAGCTTCAACCAACTTAAAATATTACCCCGAATGGTTTGAGGAAAACTTCGTCATGCAAACATGACTTGCCAGGCTTCGGGCATCATTCGAGGGGGTTCTGTGGGTTTCTTTTTCGAGGGTGGCTGTGGGAAATTCAAGAGCGGCGGATGCGAACGCATCTGAAATGCGCGCTGCGAAATTGCAGCTTCTTCTTTTACCTCGGGAGGTTCTTTTTTTTTTATTTATTTTAGCTGCTATTGCCGGCTTCCGGTTTGGGAATAGACAGCTGCCAGGCCATGCAGCCAGGGTCGGGTTGTGGGCCTCTCAAGTATCTAATGTTCTTATAGAATAAGTAAAACAGAATTACGTAAGCATATTTACTTTCAATTTGGTTGCGGAACCGAGATAAGAAATATATTCAACTAGTTTGTGTTAGAACTGAGCTGAAAGCTACAAATACTATACATTTTTAAACAATTTGAGTTACATTATCTTAACTACTTAATTTCGAAAGAGGTTTTACTAATTTATCTAACCCCTCTCTTAAGGAAAAACCTAGCCCACGCCCCTTAATCATCGCACTGATGGTCTTTTTGCTCCTCGGAACCCTTCTCAATCTGCCAGCTCCTACTGTGGCTCCAAGAGATTACATCCCATCGATATGTGCTCTGGCCGCTGGCCAAAAAGTGGGCAAACATCCTAAGTCCTGCATCCTTCGGTCCTCGCTTTATGCTCCGCCAAATGGTCGGCCATAAAAAAGTGCGCGTGTGCGTAGTTTTTTTTTTAGCATTGTTCTCCCCACCCACGAGTGTGTTTGTTTTTAATAACTTTCGCAATTTCTTTATGTGCTTTACGTGCGTGTCCTCGGGGCCTCGTCCTGTGACCTGGTCAGGCACCTAGCTTATTAATTAGGCCACAAAATGTCCCCGAAATGCGTTCAAAAATGTAACAAGCACACTCTTCGGTTTACGATGAAAGCAAAAAGCAATTAGAGTAAGTGTGAGTGACGAATGAGAGCTTAAGCTTATGTTTTAATTTGTATGTTGGGATCTCTGGAAAAATTATATGTATTTCTTAGGAAAATATTTTGGAACGTTAATACGGTAGGGATGGTCCCATAGAAATTGTGTAAGCATGGGTAAGCTGAATAAAAAGGCATCCTAGCAAAAGCATATTTTAAAAGGGCTCTAAAATGTTTAGAAAACTTTAGTTATCATGCTTATATAATCCTTAAATATTGCAGTAAGTTTATCGTAACATTATCTTATTTTAATGCCATAATTTACAGAATTTTGCAACAGCAGGCTCGGAAAGTTTGAAAACCACAATGGCCCCTTTAGCGGATTTGGATGTGTTGACATTTTTATGTGTCCTCGGTTTCTCCGTTGGTTTTTTTGCTTCTTTTTTTATTTGGCATAGTTTTGTTTTCGAACTTTTTTTGAGGTTTCTCACAGAAGCTCAGAGCAAAATATGCTGTCTTGCACGGAGGCCCCGAACGGCATTCAAATGCACAATTGTTGTCGCCCCAGCGACGCTGGGACTGCCCTTCCGTCCTGGCAGCGTTTTTTCTCACCACATCGTGTGTGCACTTCGTTGTTGTTGATTTTGGTGATGCTAAGACTGTGGATGTGGTGCTAGGACACTGCGGAAAAATGGGGTTAATCGAGTAAAATTGTGTATATTTTATATACAATATTGGATCTTGAGTTTTATTTTTGAGCAAAATTATAAAAATCAAAAAGTAATCATTATATTTTAAATTTTATTTTTTGATTGCAAAGTAATGATTATTTCATGAGTTTTATTTTAGTTTAAATCATTATTTTGGAAGTTTTATGTTAGTACTCATTGAATATTAAATATTTTTTTGTTAAGAAATATAAATTACAGATTTGAAGATCATGGTACCAATGCATATATTGCCCTTAGAGAAGAAGAATGTTATATTTCTTGACCTTGTATAAGTACTATAAGTGTTTGGTTTTTCCGATAAAAAAAAAACAAAATAATCATTATTTGCTGTCCCTGGTATATATATAATATAAATAATCATGATTATAAGAAAGAAAGAAAAAAAAAAGCTCGGAATATTTTGAGGGTAACAGAGATTGCCTCTATCTTTCATGTACGTGAGACGCCGTGCGCTTGAAGATTCTCATCTTTAAGAGGCTATACAATAAGACACCTTGCCAATAGACTTCTTACCAATAAACTAGAATCCAATCCATACCGAATTTATGGTTGATTTCTCTGAGTGCATGCTAAACATCCGTTGGCTGCTTTTGATGCCGCAGTGCTCGCTTTCTCCAGTCTGTAGAGAGAGCTGAGCTGAGCTGCTGATGCTGACGCTTTTTGGGCGTGCTGCTGTCGCTCAACTTCCGCTTGAATAGAGTGAAAAATAGCATTTTAGTGGGCACAATCCGCCAGGGGCCAACCTGCTCGTACTTCCTTCCTCAACCGTTATCCTCTATCCCTTACCCCACACCCCTTTGCCAGATTGACAATACAAAGCGAAGGAGAGAGGCTCTCTCTTACTCTTCTCTTTCTGAGCGGCAGCCATCTTGATCTGAGCTGTCAGCTGTTAAAGGCTCGCCCACGCCATCTCGCTCTAGCCAAATTAAATAGTACAATTTACTCGTGTGTCGGTGTGCATGCATGTGTGTGCGTTTAGTAATTGCAAAAGTTGGCAACGAAGTTTGTCGGTTATAAAGGGAATTCGTATAGACACACACACACACACACATTTACGCATAATGCACTGCAAGAAAATGTTATATATTGAGATTAAAAAGAAGTTATAAAAAAAAGAACCATAAACAACTTTAATTTTGGATCGCAACAGCTAGGACTCGAACCCATGGTTCAAAAGACGACTGAACAGTTCAGGGGAGTGGGTGTGTGAGCGCGGAAGGTTCCAACTTTATTGCCTGATAACTTCCGTGTTTATTAAACAATTTTTATCAAATTTACAGAAAACCTTCTTCTAGTTCTAATTCTTACCAAATTTGTTTAGCTTTTAAGACAATTTTTCCCCGTGCAGGGAAGCTGCACTTCTGTGTTATTTTTTATGCGTTGACTGTGCAAAGAAAAGTAAAGTAAAGCAGAAATTGCAAACGACTTAAATAAGCAAACAGAAGCGCAAAGCTCACACACACACACTCACTTGCACCAAAACTGACACACACATATGCAAATGGTTCGCATGAAAGAGAGTGCAGATGTGCGGGCGCGGAATGACACTACACGGGGATGCTTTACGATCTTCCTTAAAAAAACACATTTTTCGCGCTCAGCTACTTAAATAAACTACTTTTTACTACTGACTGGCTTTTACTGCCATTGTTGTTCCTTCGGCTCTACTGTTTTACAGTTACTTTTATGTGTCGGCATAAATTGCAAGAACTCTTGTAATTTCATGTTTTTGTTGTTGTTTTGTTTGTTCATATCAAATTGAGTTTTATTTTTAGGTGGCAACTCTGTAGTTTGGGGGAGCCATAAAGAAGGTAAACTTTAAAGGTGGCAGCACTGGCAGGTCACGAGTTGAAGAAGACATAAAAAAGTATTATTTGGTATTAAATTCTTTAGAATAGGGACATGCTCTACAGTCTACACAAAACGTTTGAAATTTTGTAATACTAATAATAAATAAACATTTAAAAACTAAATAAAAAACAAAATTAAAAGCTTGTCAGAAATATTACTCATACGACATGTGTTCTTTTACCTCAAAGTACGTTATAATAGGTTCGACAACATGCAATATTATTTGGTAAATTATTTAGTATATACTCTACACTCTTCTCTAAAGGTCTAAAGTTGTTTAATATTAATAATAAATAAACCATTGAAAACTATATTAAGATCATATTAAAATTAAAAGCTTATCAGAATTATTATTCATACGACCCGTAAACTTCCACCTCAAAATACGTTCCAATAGTATTGACAACGTGCAATATTATTTTCATTATCCCTAAGTTACTCGGGTGAAAGGAGAAAGCATACGTAACCACATTTTTGCACTCCGCTTTATGGGTGACCAACAAATCAAAGTGCACTTGAATGAATTTTTCATTGTTTTTTAGAAGTTTGCAATTGTCGTTTTGGTATCGGGCTAACTTTAGAGTTAAAACTGTCCCCCGACGGACATCTAATCAGTCAAAGAGTTGGACCAACTTTGCCCACACACACAGAGTTGCCGCCTCCTGCAATTGTAACTTTGGGCCCGGACATTTCTCCGATATCGCAACTTTGCGAGAAGCCGTTGAAAAAAGCCGAGCAACTGGCGGCTTTCCAACTTGACTGCCAACTGCCGCCTCCGACAAGTGCGCTTGACAGCCGTTCGGGGCTGAAAGTCGAAAGCCAGCAAAACAATTTTCACATTTGTACTGGACAAAGCCGGGAAAGGCGTTTCCCCACTCCTCGAAGGGTCAACGTGATAAAAGCTGTGCTCCTGATTCGGGGATATGTGTAGATGACTTTGAAGGCTCAACTTCCAAGCGGGCAAATTGGGCATAACTTTAAGGACCTTGAACTATTTTGCGGCTTTGAGAAAATGTCCATGTTCATGGCCTAGTTAAGGTAAGAAACTGTAGAATATTTTATTAAAATTATCTTGGGTCACTAATTTAAGTCCTTGGCAAATAGTTGGCGAAATCCGGGATTAAGCTGCCACCAGTGCCATGGCTACTCCGTCGAATCGGAAACCTCAAAAGCGTAAGCGACACTTGTGGGTGGCCCATTAAGCGCAGGCATCCGGGTGGATGCGGTGGAAAATGTGTGGCAAGCTCGGGGGATAATCGGGAGAAAAGTGGTAGCCGGTGGAGGAGGGCGAAAATTAGTGGGGGAGAAAGCTTTTACTGTTGCTCAGCGCACCCTTAATTGGAATGCACTTGAAGCCGAAACAGAGAGAGACTGCTGCAAAAATTCGAAGCACTCGCCAGTGAATTGGCTGCCCCCCACAGGGCCAATTATCAAAGATCGGTATTACCCCCAATTCCCCTTCCTCCAGCCCGGCCAGGAAGCAGATGAACTGATGTCAAACTACTTGCCATAATCCCCTTCAATCAACTATCGAGAATCTCACAGAGAGTAAGCAAGCGAGAGGGTTGGGGAACTCGAATCAAATTCGATTTGATTTCGTATTTATATTCAATTTATTCTAGATATTTGCTGCTCTATTCAGCATTCTCCACTTCGATTTGCTGTGCTTTTCCTTGGCTTGCGCTTTTTTAGCCTCAGCCAAAGGGGAAATGAAATCAAGCAAAACTTGTGTATTTTTTGTTTGTACCAAAATTGAATTTGGATTTCGATTGGAAACCGACTGCAAAGCAGTTGAATTCCACCAAAGAGGGATCGAACCCCGAACTTAATGCGGATACTGCGCTAATGTAATGTAACATAAGAAATTGCCGCAGTCTGATCCCATAATTTATGGTCCGGCTCGAAGCGCTCTGCGGCTTAACCAGCCCTCTCAGCCATTTTAAAAATCGCTTAGCGTTTTTGGCACAAATGAAACATCAAAGATTTACGAGCCATGATTAAGGCATTTTGCGGCGCCCTTACAACAAAAGCGTCGAAAAACAAAGGCCAACAACATCGCTTTGGCCCAAAGGACGCCTCAACATCGCACCGAAAGGAGTGCAAGTGTTTCTGGGTAAAGTGTTGAGACGAAAGTGAAATTCCCCCATTTTATTTATTGAATGTGCTAAGCAGAGGGGGAAGTCCATGCCGCGCGCCTCTGTTGGCAGGATGGGGATTGGACTCCCTGGTTAAGAGAGGAAAAATAACCAGATACAATGGAAGATGCTCTGGGGAATCGCGGGCTTTAATTGCGGAATGGTAAAGTACAGAAAAGAAAATAATTAATTATTATGTTTTTCATTCTACCAACTGGTGTGGTTTCCATTAAATGCTTGAGGTCCTAAGAAATAATGGAATTCGTTTTGTTTTATTAAGAAGGAATAGATAAAAACGTTTCATACATTTGTTTACCGAAAGAATATTTCCTTAACAAAACTCACAAATATTATAAATACTTTTTTTTCAGAAAAACTATAGTTTTTGTTCTTTAGAAAAAGCCTAACAAGCTTATAAATATTTAAGAATAATAATTTTTTGTGTTTAAGATTAAACTGAAGCAAACTTTTGGATAATTTTCCCTTTTACAATGTTCAATAAATTAATGATTTTAAAATTGTTGCATTTTATATTTTTTACTTAGCTTTCTTATTTTCAATTAAGAATAATTTTATTCTAAGAATTAAGCTAATCTTAAATACATTTTATTCAAATTACATTCTATGCTTAAACTTTAATCTAAATATACTGAAGGATTTTACTAACAATTCAAAGTAATTTTGTGCTTCAGAATTCTGCAACAGCTTAACTGGGGCTTTCAGGGGCGAAGTAATTCCACTCGTTGTTCCCATACGCAAAAAGGACTTATTTTGTAATTAACATGAGCTTTGTGAGCTGACTTTTTGTCCCCGGGCCATTACTCATGGCCCCTTAATTATGCCGGCCAGAGAGATTTGCTTACTTGCACGGCCTTCACGCACTCAATCCGGTTGGAATTACTCCCTATAACATCACCGTATCCCTGGCTGGGTGTGAGATACCAATTAAGCTCCGCTTATTGCAGGGCAGCACCGAAGTCGATCCCACAGCTGATAACGGACAATTTGTGTTGGCATCTCTGGGGGATTGAGGCCACCGCCCGAAGTCTCTGGTTTCTGGATATCCTTGCAGAGGTTATTATATCTTTTGTCAGAGGTTTGTAATTATATATATTGTAAAGTGTATATAATGTTCTACAGCCTCATAAGACGAGTAAATCTAGACTGGTATTGCAGGCTGCAATATTTATAATATTATCCTTTTAGGTCCCCCAGACGGAACCTGTCCTGAATCACTTCAAGGGTATAAAAACTTCAACTTGCCTGAATTATCTTCCCTCGCATTTTCCCCCCTCAGCCCCTCGGATGATTTCCATTTTTTGTTTATTTTCGCCGCGAATCCTTTGGAGGCTTATAGTTTTTGTAATTGTTTCGGGACGGACCCCCGCCGCTGTTGTGGCTATTTTTGGACTGATTCTACCAGAGCACCGCTTCAAATTGCTCCTCGGGCTCGTTCCGATTTTTATTCGCTGTTTTTCCTTGTTGTTTTCGGTTAGCGAACAATTTGCATTTTCGGGGAATCGCGGGAAATTGGGTGTGCTGCGAGGCGTGTGAATAATGTGTGAGCTTACCGGGCTTACGGGGCTTCACAATCCGGATGCTGTCGCTTGGGTGCCGTTTCCAAAATGATTTGTAGGCATTTTAATCTAATTAATGTTGTCGCGAGGCTGGGCTTTAAAACAATGGCGATAAACTCAGAAAATAATAATAGCAAGAAGGCTATGGTTGATAACTGGATCTAAATTCTCTTGGTGATTGTTGCATTTGCCTGATTTGAGCCAGTTATGATCTATTGGGAAGTGTATTTATTTATGCCTTCTATTCCCTCTGTATAAAATGCATCAAGACGAAATATATATTATTTAATAATTAAGAAATGTCCATAAAGTAAGAAAAGTATATTTGTTTAGTTTTGTGTTATTGCTTTATATTTTAAAAAGGATTTATAGTACCCAAAAAATATATATCACAGTAAACTTAAGTTTTATTAATACCCTAAACTTAACACATTTTTTTAACCCTTTCTAAATTAGTTTTAAATCTTTTTTTTATCATTGCAATAATTTTAAACAATTTAACAATTTAAACAGGACTGGAGTCCGCAATATCCACATTTGCGCCCCATTGCTAATTGTCTACCAAGTTGTATTCCCATCCCTTCTTTATTTTTCACTTCTTTCAACTTTGTTCTTCCGCAGCCATTACGCGCACTTGTCGTCGCCGTTGTCATTATGCTTTCATGGCTTTAGTTTTGCCCTGGGCGTAAGTTTTCTAAAAAAAAAAGCAAAATATGAATACAAAAATGGTTACAAGGGGTGAGGAACGGGGTGCGGGCCAAGTTGTTGATGTCTTAACGACTTTCAGCCAAATAGGAAAAGTTCTGGCGGCCCCTTTTAAATCTCCTGCCAGTGACTGCTGCGCCAGTAGAGATTCTGCGGTGGACTTGAAAGACAATTGTATACAAACAGCATTGAAATGTAATTGAATAAATGCTTATAAGCTAAAAAAAAAATATTTAGAATTTGAAAAAAAACATTTAATTTAATAAGAATTTTGGGTTAGCAAGCAATAAATATATGTAGCCATTTATTCCATTTATTTTATGTTCAATTCATGTATGTATATTCTAAAAGTAAATCTAATAAAAATAAAAGAAACTCCTACCGCATACATTTTTCATTTTCCTGCCTTGTTTACTTGGCGAAATGGAAATCCAAGGCAATTCCAGGTGGATTTCCCTTACCTTTTCGATTGAAAACGAACATTTGATTCGCAATTTCAATAAACAGATGATAACAACACTCAACCTTGGGCAGCCTTCCAGTCTCCAGCCCACCTGCAGCCCCATTCAACCGTCGACAACCAGGTGATTGTCTTTTTCGAGTCCCCCGGCATTATTGCGAAGAGCTTTGTGCAAATTTGCTCATATTTCCTCGGTAAGCTCGCCTCGAGGAGACTTCAAGACAAGGGCAAATGGCATAAAGCAAATATAAATATGCTAAAGGGGGAAAAAGGGAAAAATTGGAGAGGAAAGAATAAGAAATTCTTATTTGTTTTTATGTACTTTTTCCCTTTGTGTGCCCCAGTAATTGTTATTTGATACACACAAAGACCCAAAAGTTATATTATTTTTGCGCTCTTGGCATATTGGCAAAAGGGATTCCAAAAAATCTAAAAAATGAATACGATAAATGCCAAAATTGCCTTGAATATTTTCTATTAAAGGAATCTAGTCTAGTCTGAGGGCGAAATTCAATTAAAAAACTTCAAAAGCTGCCTAACAATTTGCAACTGCAATTAGAAGAGAGCGGCAGGCGCGCACACACACAGCTTGATTGCAAAATTGGGAAACAGATACAAATGCAATTTATACAGATACAAGTACCCAGCTGAGATACAAAAACTTCGCATTGGCAAAAGTTTTGGCTGTTATGTTACAAAAACGCATTTCGAAGGCAGTTCCTAAGCCGACTCCTGCTGTTTTCAGTATCATCTGCCACACAGATGTTAACTTTTGCAACTGGGTTCTGACACAAATGTGTTATATAAATATAGAAAGCTCAGGCTTTCATTTAATATAAATATAAACTTAATTAAATAAATTGTGAGCAATCTCTGCATGGAATTGTATTTGATGCTTAAAACCTCTCTTATTTGTATTGTTTTTAATTCTCCCTCGATGAGTGCTCATATTTCTTTGGCAGATGTGGCCAACATAAGGACTTGCACAGACTTTACGTAATTAAAAAGTTTAGTAAAGCAAATTGCAAGTATGAAGGGGAAACATGAATAAACAGAAGGATGTGTGTATAATGATAAAGATGCATACACTTGTCAAAGTTTTCGAGCTACAAAAGTGCGCATGAGTAAGTTGGATGCACAAGATAATGTGGGATGCCTTTGAGGGGCTACAGTGTTTCTTTTCAGCGAAAAGAACGTATTAAGATTTTTGTTTAAATAATATACTTTTATTTATTAATAAATATATATTAATATTTCTACAAAATTAAATTAAAATTAATTCACAAGTACAAGCCTATTTCCTTATTAATTCCGCTCAAATTATCTGTCATTCTAAAAGCAGCTTTTTTATATTTAATGCAATAAACTTGTTAGCCATTATTAGTCCATAAAAAAGGGATTATTAATTTTTAAATACCAGAAAGAGTTATCTCTTTGTTAGTCATTATAATCCCATAAGCCTTAGCCGACCAAAAACAAATCTCTGCCCACACCCTTTGGTATTTATTAAAAATGTTTGTTATTATTTATTAATCGAAAGCGAACCGTATATTCTTTTTCGATTGCTCCCACAATCTGTGGCCATTTGACCTCACACTGAATCATAGGTTAAAAGTATTATATTTCTCTATGCCTGTATTTTTTATGGCGATTTGATAGCTTTTGAGCCTCGAGGCGATAAATAAAAACATTCCCTGAAATAATTGGCAGCCTGGCATTGCCACATGTGAAGCGTTTAAAGCTCTTCGATTTTTTCCGCTTTCATCGTTTCAGTTTGTCATTTGTGATATATGCCAGAGCGGATTTATGTTGGGCGCTGTCAAGGGTTTCGTCATTATTTGTTTTCCGGGCCCCCATTTCAGGGGAGGGGCTCGTTCGCAACTTTGCGGCATTTGGCATTTGCATTTTTATGGCAACACTTTCGGGGGCCGCAATTATTTCCCCATCTCGAGTCCTGCGAACCGAACATTTTATTGCTCCTGCATCCGCATGCGGACCTTTATCTCCCTGCTGGTTTCTGCCTCTTTTTTTTTTGTGTTTTTGCCAGGCAGGCAGAGGCAGAGGCAGAGGCATCGGCATCAACCGTCATTTGGCAAATATATTGCAGTCACAACATCGCATATAACACATCAATATCCGGCCCGGCCACGCCCACCCACACATTCCGCCCCCGACGATTTACACATAAACAGGAGCAATAAGCGAACGAAGGGCGAAAGCAAATTGAAAGCGACAAAACAAAACTGAAGCGTTGGGAAAATACGAGATTGCCAGGGTGATGCTAGGACAATTCAAGGACCTTGGAATACTCTGTAGGACTTAGATATATTTTTTTTTCCTTTCTTAAATTTTGTTGGACGAATTTTCCGACTCAATTATCTATATAAGTAAGCAATAAGCTAAGGTCTTGTATTTTATAGAATTTCTATGGACAAATAAATGGAGATTGGAAGAATGTAATTTAATCTTTTCCTATGTTTCTGCCACATAAATTAAATAAATAATATTAGGTAATTATTTTGCAGCTGATATCGTCTTTAATTTTTTTTATAAAATCATTAGATTTACAAGAAAACCTGTACGCACTTCATTCCGTAAAAAACAAGAAGTTAATCAATATTTTAAGATTTACTAAAATGTGTATTTTAAATCCTCGTAAGTAACTATCCCCAATGTCACCCTTTAAACTCCACACTGAAGTTCAAAGGGACTACAACAAAAAATTGGTTGCACCGGATATCCGCTTTTTCAGCATGTGACGGAAGTTGCCATTTCTGCTGACAGGGGGTGGGGCTTAACTGATAACTTCCCTTTCATTTTTGGTTTGGCTTTTTCGTTCTTACTTTTTCTTTTATTCCTGCTGAAGTGTTGTACGGCCTCTGCAAGATCTTAATTTCGATATTGATGTCAAATTGTCGCTCGCTTTAATTAAAAAATGCAGCAGGACGAAAACGGTGAACAAGAAACAAGCCGACTGAATTGGGACCGGGCCGTTGCTGTGGATTTTCCCGCTGCGTTTTTATTTTCTGCACAATTCCGCAGCGAGTTTTTTCCCTCTTACCCGGGCCCTGCCTCGAGTGGCTCGATTTGAGGACCAACACGTCGAAAGGTCAACATGGTCCTGGGCTCCATGGCGGCATTGAGGGCATCCGAAAGTTGGCATTTGTACTGCATGCGGAAAATTCTTTTCAGCTCAAAGTTGTCAAGTTTGGTTTGCGGCAAAAATGGGTGTTTGGGCCACATTTGAGATTTTAGTTTAAGGGAATCGAAGATAAAATATATTTTATTTCTATATATGCGAGGTAGAAGTTCATACATTTGTATTTGGAGTTTAAAAACAATTTCTCTTTACTTTGCTTAATAAAAATAAATAGCCTTATTTGCATAAAAGCCCCTTTAATATTTATTCCTTATTTAAATAATAAAAATGCATAATTAATTCGAATATTTTAATTGGTATAGTAGCTGAAACAGCAACTGGTGCGAAAGCATTATAATTTATTGTTAATTTAATTAATACACATTTTTTTGTTTAAAGAAAAAACATGTTTATTTCACAAAAACATGTGCTTCCAACAATTTGATTTATCTCGATAGTTTTTCCATCGAATATACATCTTTCTGACCCATATAAAAATATTATAAATTAATCCACAGCCAAATTGTGCATTTCATCAATGTCATTCGGGTTCATCCGCATGCAGTGTTCTCCTCTTCGATTGCTGCTACCAAAAGTCCCATATACATTATTGATTTCAATTTAAAATTTATTTTGCTTCCATGCGCCAGCAGCGATGATGACAACGATTTCCATTTTCCAGCCCCAGCCCCAGCCCGAGATCTATTGTTGTTATTGTTTTTGCCAGCCGTTCTTTGGGGAAACCGGACCGATTCTGTCCCTTTCGCCAACTCGCTTTGATGGGTAATGGAAGATGCAGGCTTTCGATTGTCGATGTTATCAAATATTTATGAATTAAATGGAAAATCATCAAACAGATAATGCCCAACAATGTGGTGAAGGGATGTAATGGAGCATCAGCCTTTGATTGTTGTGGGAACAAAAGCAAACAATTTTAATTGGACTGAGCAATGTTGTTGTAAGTTGTAAGTGCTGCATTTACGGACAATGGTGATAAATATTTTTGTAAAAACAATTTAAAAGTCAAACCAAACTTTACTTTACTTTCTTACTTCTTCGGGCATTTCCCATTTTTGGAAAATCTAAACTTTTAAAGCAAGTGAAACATAATTAAGGGCTCACAAATTGAAATAAGCGCCGTGCAGTCGAGAAGGTATTATCCAAAATAGACCCGCAAAAATATACACGAAAACTTGGTGGAAACTTTCTAAGTAGCCCAGCGAAAAGAACTTGCCTCTGGAAGCTTGAGGATGCTGAAATAACTTCATTTTTAGTTTGTCGGCATGCCTTAGTTGGTTTAACTGGTAATTGTAGTTTGGAAGGCGAAGATTGCCTCGAATTGGGCCAGGAAATGGGGTCGCGAATGTTAGTTTTGAGCATGGACCCGCAAAAATTAAATTGTAAAGATTTAGGGCAAGGCTTTTTTAAAATGTTGTGAAATTAGTTTAATACAAGAAAGAGGGAGTTTTTAAGTGAAACTTCTTTTTCGAAGATCGGACTAAAATCGAGTCGAGATTGTAATGAAAGCATAGCCACGCAGAGCAATAGGACGTGGCCACTTATTTATAACTTATTTCTTTACAATAATAAGTTTATAATATATTTCTATAGAATAAAAGGTATAAAATAATGATGGAAGAAGGCATTTTTTTTGCTTTAAATATAATTAAATATCTTTTACTAATAAACGCTTCATTTACAACCATTATTATAACACTCAAAGATTTCTAATTTCAATTAAATAAATTATAAAATATATTTAACTAATCCAGAACTCAAAGAAAATATCTGCTCTTATTTTCCTTATTCCCCAAATACTCTCTCTGTATATTGCTAAAATATTATTTATTATCAAATCCCCATATTTCACATTCACAGTCCCTTTCCGAACAATTGATTCAATTCCGTATTCCTGGCTCGTAAAACGTTCTGCCAAAACAACACGGCGCTGGGGACACTTCTTGGGCTGTCTCTCAAAAAAGTTTTGAGCTGTAAATAAAATATACACATTTGGCACACTAACGCTGCATGGAATGGAAATCGTGCCAAGCGGGGTCAACTCTCTGACTCTCTGGCACTGTCAGCACTGTTTTTCCCCTTTTCCCCATTCAGCTTTTCTGCTTTTTTTTTTTATCTCAAAGAAGTGTACGTGGACCAGAAAACGGAAAAAACATTTTCCGCTCGCAACTGGCTTTAGTTGTGGCCCAATAATGGCGCAACAAAATGAAATCCCTTTACCAATTCTTGTTACAAAAGTTGTTTCCGCATTTTTTGTATTTCTTTTTTATTTTTTTGTTTGGCTCTTAACCTTTGAGAATGTTTCAACCATTGAGAACATGTGGCCGGCGTCGTTAAAATCATATGCTGCGCTGGTCAAAAACTGGCGAAATTCTGGCAATCAGATAATGTTGACGTGCAGCCAACCATGAATGGGATATGCAGATGTATATATAGGCATCCGTGGCTGAACTCGGGCCTCGAAAGTTGGCTGTCCCGTAGAGTAACTCTATATGGGTATTCAGAAATATTTAAATTACAAATTTTAGTTTAAGTCTTACCACTATGATTTATTTGTAGATGAAAAGTAAACCTTTTAACCTTGATATATATTTGGAATGAGAGGAATTTGAACTCAGATCTTTCTTGCAGAAAAAAACGTTTGCCCATCACTTAGACCCCTGGGCTATGCCCTACATTTACCTAGTTATAAATATATTTTTTTTATTTATTTACTGCATATTAATCTTATTTTTAAGGACCCTTGTCTAAAGTTTGGACTCAAAACAGCTTGCTTTCCTTGTTATTTTCTCATAAATAACCCAAGTCTTGGCCATTCTTCATAAAATTTGGCAAAGAGTTCGGTTGAAAATGTTATTTTACTTTCTAAGCCTTGTTACCAATACCAATTCCAATCTCTTAAGTAGCGACTATTGTAAAGGATGGTCTTTGCTTCAAACTTTCCAATATCTATGCGGAGGTGTAGGGAATTGTCGTTTAAATGTTCGCCCGTTGAGGGCAAGATGAGGCCAACATTATGCTGTGCCCCCATTTTGTGGCCACACTCTGGGGTCGTCTTTCCGCCTCATTTTCCACCCCCAGCCTAGCTCCGTCCTCTAAAGGAGGTGGCGAGTCCGCTTCCCAGTTGTGTGCATTGGATTTCATGACGTCATTAGCGTTAATGGCTGTCCGTGTGCATTATGCACAAGTTTAAATATTCATTTTGAATTCAGTTTTAGTTTAATGAAAAGTTACAGGAGCTGCAAATGAGCGAGCTCTGAACGAAGGCAACTTGCATTGAAAATAATGAGCCATAAAGTGTTTGCCATTAAAGTTGCGGGTTCGTGTTAGGGATGTGTGTCTAACGAGAGAGTAAGTTTGATTTAATGTAATTTATTTTGGATGTGTGATTTTATTATTAAGGAAAAAAGGGTTTTGCTTTCTTGATAATTTGTTTCCTTTGCTCTTTGTAATATTAATTAAAGGGTTACTATAGTGTAGGTAATGCCGCGTTGTCCAACTGTGATTTGCCAGAGTCTGAGGATGTTTTTTCTAGTGGTTAAAATTGAGATGAAAATGATCGAGTTGGTGGTTGTCAATGCTGTTGCTTCTGTCCCCCGATTGATTGCCTTTCTCCAGGCCTTAACCTACAGCGAGTCCTCAAAGTCAGCCATCATATCGCTCTGCATGTTCATATCAATATTGGCAGCTAACTGCAAAGGAGGATTATCGATTAGCTTGGATTATATATTAGCTATAAATTAATTTATAAAATAAATAAATAATATACATTTAAAATAATTTATAAAACAAATAACAAACCGCTTCACGCCTGCGTCGCTCCTGCTCAACCTGCCGCTGCTTGACGCGCTCGGCGGTGGGCTTATCCTGCGGCGAATCCTGTCGATGGGCTCTCTGACCGTGTCCACCCGGCGGTGCCCTGATGCCACCCATTGCTAATATCTGCAACAGGGCCTCGTGGATGTCCATTAGGAATTAGTTCAAAGAAAAAATGCCAGCACAACTTCGACTTGGGTTTTTCTACCTAAATCCGTAAAACCTGTTACTTATTTGAGGACTGACACTTGGAAAGGGATTTTAAAGCAGCAGCTCGATCAAGGCCAACTGAAAACACTTTGGAAGTCATAAAAAAATGTTTATTTTTTTATTTTAATAACAGCTCGGGGACTCGGTGTGCTCGCACCTTAAGTGAGAAGTTAGACATTATAAACTTCCCGAGAATCGTTTTCATAATAATAATAATTTGGTTGTTGGGTTTGAAATATATTTAAAAAATCTTTTAAAGGATATTGATACATCTTTACTCCTGACATTCCTAATTCCAGCTGGTGCTGTTCACATGAGTGGTGTGGTTTTCCCTTTCATCGAACAGTTGAAAGGATTTGGCCTGTTGTCATGGCGGCTTTTGTTTCCACTTTGTTAGCCAAGCTAAGATAAGGGATTAAGTTCCACGTGGCTTTTGCAGGAATGTAGCCTTTTCACTGCTGGATTTCAGTATGACATTAATGAGGTGACTTCACGATGTGCGTGGATTTGAGTCGGGGGAAAATACCCCAGAGGTTACCGTGACACTATCCGATTTCATAATTAATTTAGAGTCAGCATAAGCCAAAAGCTGAATTTAAGGAATTTGATTGAGTATAGTAGTTTATAGGGGTGGAAGTTCTAAAAAGAGTAAAACATTCCTTTGCTTTGACACTAAACACATTCACGACGGGAAGATAATGTTGCTCATCACATTTCGGTTTCCATGGCCTTTTAAAATCCTTTTAGGTTTCACACGTTTTTCACACACAAGTTGTTGCAGCTGCAGTTGGGTGCTATGCACCCCTTCACCCCTAATGCTGCCCCCACTTGTATCCTGGCCAGAAAACGAGCTCGCATGAGTTGGCTTAGTCAGCGCTTACACGCAAAAGTCGGCTAGAATGGCAGCACAGTGCACATATAAATTCGCATATATCTTTATGTGTATATTTCGCATATATTTGTATGTTTTCTGGACCATATCCAACGAGGCATGCGAAATGCCACCGAAATGAACACACACACTCTACACAACAACGGGGCGAAACAAGAGCAAAATTGTGCAGCAACTCAGGTCTGGTCGCACCCTGGCTTTGGCTTTAAATTATTCTGCGCAATTTTATTTTGGCCAGACCATGCCTTCCTTCCCAAAAGGTGTTAATCAAATGGCCAGGCATGTCCCACATGATAAATGTCCCGAAGGGTTTTGCCCGTGGAGGTGAGGTGTGCCCAAAACCGCTTGGCTGGGCAATTTTGAAATTCAGTATTTTATTATATGCAGTTGGCAAAAATTACAAGAATTTAATTGGAGCCATTCTTCTGACTATATTTTATTGAAGGTCACAGCAGGAAGAAACAGAAAGGTCAGGAAGCATCCAGAATGGTAGCCGTCTTTTTATAATAAATAAAAGAATTGCATATTTTTATTAAATTATTTAATTTAAGAGGTCTATTAAATATTTAGTTTACTTATTTGGTTTTTTGCTACCTCTTTAATTACGAATTGCAATAAGTAGAATTTGGATTCTATAACTTCTTTAAAGTGTTAAAGCAACAACTTGAATTTCCCATGATATTTTTTGTACATTAAAATCACCGCAAAAGCTACCAAGGTGATAAACGGAAACATTTTGCTCTAGAAATTTTAAAATCAAAATATGCTTGTCAATAAAAATATTTCCTTTTTCATTTATGTCCCACAAAGCTTATTTATTTAATAATGATGTAATGACTGTCCCTTTAGAGTAAGTTTCTCTTTCAGTTTATACTTTAATGCATAACAATTCGGATTTGAATACTATTTAAATTCAGGATTTCAGGGACCCTTCATTAAAACAAGAGTTTATTGTTTTAAAAAAATAAAACACACCATCAATTCCTGGGTCTATGGGGACCTTTCCTTTGGAGAATAAGTTTTTTCTTTTTGGTAACCATTTTTCTCTGGGGAATTAGTATTTCCTTATATTATTTTTTTTGTTCTTCACCACAAGGTCGTAATATTTATAAAAAAAATAAGCCTAGGAATTATAGCTTGCTTTCCAAATCCTGGTGACCAGCTGAACTGGTTCAGCCCCCGAAATTCGCACTCGAATGCACGCCGCTTCCCGTATTAAGTTCCGGCTTGGCCTTGTTTTGCGGCCAAGTCCCCCCGTTCCGCATGCCCCGAAAAGTATGCCACGCCGTGTATTGTTGCCATTGCGAATATCACAGTTTTTCTACACCATTTTGCTGCCTGCATTTTATGGCTCTGCTATGTGCCGCAGCGTGTGTGCGAGAGCAGGAGCGGACGAGAGTAATTGTTACATGCATTCGAGTTGACTTGCTGCGGTCTATCTGCATTCCCTCCTCAGCACCTACCGCCTTCCCCCAAGCCCCAGCCATGTGCATTGGCAATTTAATGTCACGACAATGCCATATTATTTGTTATCCTTGCTATCCATGCTGTCCCCCCCTGGTGGATATATGTTCCTGCGACGTCGAGTTGTGCATAATAAATTAACCACATGGCCGGTTCGAGTTTTGCTCATTAAAGCGCATTTGTATTTAGTTGTGCATAAAACATTAAGCGAAAATGAGCCAACGTGACCAGGACGAGGCCTATGTGTGTCCTTCCGTTATGTGTGCGATGTGGGAATTTGTTGGTCCGTGGACTGGCGTAATTACACATGTATCCCGCTGCTCACTGGCTCCGAATACGAATTCATTTCAACTCATATTTACTATGGACGCCATAGTGAGAAGATTGCCATCGAACGAGCGATTTTCTCCCGGGGCTGGCGGCCAGTAATTATGTGATTAAACGCGCCCGACTCGTGGGCCTTATATTGATTTTAAATTGAATCAACTTATAATTAAGTGAACGGGCATTTGGCACACATGAGCAGAGCGTTTTTTGGGAAAAGGTCAAAGGAAAATCGGATTAAAACGTGTGTCACTTTGACTTGTTTAATTACAATAAAAGCTATTCACACCTAGCTGTAAGTTTCTAATTAGAAAATATTAACTAATGAAAGGATTAATATTAAACTTTCGCTTAAAGTAAAACTCGGCTGTAATATCTATATGCTTCAAAGGTTTTACGAGAAGCTAGAAGTTGTATAAAAATCAATTTTTTTTATTAAGAACTTCTTTTAAGATACAACATTTCAAGCTCCCACATTATGTAAATAATGCTACATAAATCCCTGATTTTACACCCAAGAAATGACCCAACATTAAATTTATAAAATCCCATATTATTATTTTTACATTTTCTGAGAGTTTTCCCCATTCCAAGATAAAAACCATCCCACATATCATTGTCCTAAATTTTTACATTAACCATAACCATAAGTTATCTCCTATTTATTTATTCTCCTGCTATATATAGAAAAGCAGACCCCAAAAATGTTATGATAAACTTTATTATACCAAAGCCTAGTATTATATGCATGAAAATGAAATTTATTCGCTAAATACCGAAGGGAGAGGGCATGACCTTAGACCTCTTACCCCCCGGAACCCAGCCAACTTTTCTCTGCCCTGTCACATTCGCTTAGGCATTCGGTGGGAAAAACAATTTAAACTTTCATTACAGTCAACACATTTTGCCCCTCCCCAACAGTAAACCCTCCTCACACATTTGGCCACTTGAGCGACACTCATTCATAAATGCGAAAGAGTCCCTGTGCGGGTGAGTGGAGTAATTTTCCAGCTGCTTCACCTCCTTGAGGAGGTGGTCCTTCTTTCTCTTTTCCTAAGGTATTTTTACTGCTTTCTCATACCCTTGGAAAAATTATTTGCTTTTTTTGGAAGAAATGAAACAGCAAAAATGTTTAAAATAATTGAAAGTAATTATTATAGCATCGATAATTAAAAAAATAAATAGAAAACATTTTATTGTGCTAAATTTGTCTTTAATTTAAATGAATAAATTATGAACATAATTGTTTTATTTTCAAAACGACTGTATATTTAATTACTCGGTGAAGAAGATAAAATAAGCTTAAGAAATTTAATACAATTTAATATTATATTTAAAAAGAGCAAGTGTATTCAAAGTATCCGCAACCTTGGCAGATTTTTCTTCGATTTTTTTTCCGTAATATATTTATATTCTTGGATTTTTTCGCCTGCCTGCGTAGTTGTAGTAGCGTTAGTTGAGTAATTTCCAGCAACATCTGTGAGCAGCCTTCGCGTTTCCGCTTCCTCTACACCCTCCTGCGGCTTCCGCTTCCGCCCGCGCCCGCTAACACATAGCATTATTGCTCATCAGGCGTTTCTAATGAAGTCGTAAAAATTGAAAACTTTCAAAGCATGTGAGCGTGTCCTTTATCTTTTTCCCTTCTCCCCCTCCCAAGTGCGTCCTTTTTGTGGCGTTGGGGCTTATGTGTTTTGCTTTATTGCCTTCTCTTTATTTCGGTACATTTTTACCCGCCCGTCATTTCAGACGGGTCTCTCTCTTTTTTTTTTTTTTATGTCTCTCCTCGCCATTAAATGTTTATTTTTCTGCGGTTTTTCTTCGCTGAACTCCCTGTTTGTTGTATATTTTTCGCATTTGTTCAGCAAACTCGTATAATCAGCTTTAAGCTCTCTATGCCTGCAGCTCTATAAGCCGGCCCACGCCGGTAAATATTTGTCAGCAAACTGAATTTGTTTGCTCGGTCTGGCCGCTCTCGATTTAATGCTAATTTGGTGTTTCGTCCTCGCAAATAATTACTGTGGCCCAAGGATAAACTGCTGGGCCTAGGCATGGTTTCATTTTAATTTGAATGTGACACCTACGTAAAATCTAACCGCAGGCGGGATTAAATATGCCAGAATAATTCCCTTAATTAGTGGTGGCTTTTAGGACTTGTGAGGGCTTTTTGTTTACTTAGTTAATACGTTTTGAAACAGTAGAGTTTAAGTTTTTTTAAAGAAGCAATGGTTTCTTTGGCTTAATAAAATATCACGAAGATATACATTAAACTTAAGACAAAAGTAGGGAAAAATTAACTCTGCTTCCGAGTTTCCTTGGGCATATTACTCTTAGTTCCTTGTGTCATGAAAATGACAACTTTTGGTTTAAATTCTATAAAATCCTAAATAAAAATCATCTAAATTTCAAGTTCTTGAGCTAGGACATTTCTTTAGCCGTCCTTCAGAATGGTTTGCCGCTTCAATCCCTTCTATATAGGACCTAATCCCCCCAGCTGCTGTACGGAAAAGAATAGCCTGTGCGACTGTCCGCCATGTTCGCCGGATACAGGATATCAGGAGCCGCGACATGTTCACCCGGAGTGCAACAAGGGAGTGACGGAAAGGGAAACCAAGGAAAGCAAATGCAATCCGCCATGCATAGAAGCTCCCAAAGAAGAAAAGTCGGAAAAGAAGCATAAAAAGGAGAAGAAAGAAAAGAAAGACAAGGGGGAACATAAAGATAAAAAGGAACATAAGCATAAGAAGGAAAATAAAGACAAGAAGTAAACCCAAGATAAGAAGGAGAAGTAAGGCTAATAGTTATGTCCTGGGAATAAACTTGACGTACTAAATTCCAAATAAAATAAAATTACTTACTAAATTAATTGTCTATTAAATTAATTTAAAGAATTATCTCGTTCCTTTTGCCAGCTCATACAAATTGAATTATGAAGAAATATCTCAATGTACAACTTGTTAAAATTCAATTATATTCCGCTTATCCATATAAACATAAGTCCGTATATCGTACAGACTTTATAAAATCAAAGTCAACCACCACAAATATTTTCCAAATTGAATTTTCCCTTTGGAAAAGCGCAAAGGCAATAAAAACTCAATAAAAGGCCATAAAATCCATACACATATAAAAGAATATGGCAGCAAAGACTACAAACAATTTGTTCAAGTTAACGCTTCTTTTCCAGCACAATTTTCCCTTTTCATCTTCATCTTTCCTTGGCCTGGCCGCCTGCCTTTCCTCGTCCTTTGGCTCCTTGGAGCGCACTAATTTAATTTGCTCCTCAGTAGAGCTTCAAGGCGGGTTGGGCTTGTAATTGATTTTATTAAATCATTTGCCAGGCCGAGAAGAACGCAAATTGTGAGACAATAGGAAATTACTGAATAAGAGCAACCATTTTTCCCAACTCCTTTTTTTTACTCTCCCAGGAAGTTTGGTTACATTTTGACAAGGACAAATCAGCAAGAACAACTTGTCCAACAAGTTATGGCATGTGATCCCCCTTCCCTTTCGTATTTTCTGATTTCCTATTCGATTTTTCTTTGACAATTTATCGGTATATATTTTCTATAGCATTTTTAGAGTTATTATGCTTGCGGAAACTCGCAGTAATTAATATGTGGCTTGCCAATAGTCACATTATTCTCTTATTATTTCCTATTTAATATTAAATTCCTGTTTATTTCCAATATATATTTTTAATAAAATCCGCCTTGAAGTGCCTGTATTGAAGTCACTTTGTGTTCCAATAAATTCTTGCAAGTTGCAGGAATTTTCCTTTTCGCAGCTTCCCAGCTTTTCAGCATTTTCTTTATCTTTTGCTCTCGTTCCGTAGCTCATGTGTCACTGACATTGTTATCCTTTCGCTGGCTGGCTTATTCCTGTCGCTTTGCAAATGGAATACGTATTTTCCTTTCCGCATCTATGAAATCTCTGCAGCTCCCCGAAAGCCCCGAAAGAAGAAGTGGCTTTTGCCACTTCGGCCCTGAGCACTTGTCCCCTTCTTGGTCCGACTTGGCCCGTAATGTATGCATCGGTATGCAAATCCAGGACGGGCTTCATTTATCATTGACGCTGACTTTTATGCAAGCCATAACTTTCGGATGCGTCTGGGCCGGACATTGATTTGACTGGCGAATACCCGGAGAGGCGGTCAACGGAGGTATCGGATACCGACTGTGATTGGTCAGATTGATTACCAAGTCTGTGCTGTCTCTGCTCGTCTCTCTTTGATTTCAATTAATTAGTCTTGTAATTGGGGGCAGGTGTCGGTTTTGTTGCCGCCTTTTCATTGTTGATCCTTGAACTGCTCTTCCCTTGCCCCTCTCGTATTTGCCGGCAATTGCGGCTAACGATTTATTTGCATACAATCATGCAGCTGCTAGAAATTGCTACTGATTCAGCTGAATTGAAAGGGATTTGCCCGAGTGTTTGTTCTCGAAGCAGATAATTAGTTGAGTAAATTCCGCATCGTTTAATTGGAGAGTTTTGAGTGAAAGCGGTGGTTTTATGGTTAGTGGTTGCCAAAGAGCGTTAAATCGATTGATGCATCTTGGCAAAAGCATTGCATAAATATGGCCTTAAGTTGCTTGGGGTTAATCTGTACTTGAGTTGGAGTTCAGATTGTAATATATACAAGAAACAATATCGAAGTAAACATACAAAGCTAAGATGCTTAGAGCCAGAATTTTATGACTCAATTGCCATTTGCGATAACCAAAACATATGGCCTGAATTTTATAGTTATACTTAAATGTTGTATGGAAATTTGATAATATTTTACCGTCAGCTAACTGTTGCTCGCAACGCAGGAGTAGTTTTTATGGCCATTATTTATGCATATGGCAGCCAGAAGCCAGAAGCCAGGCAACGGTGCAGCTTGGACAAATAAAGCAAAATATTAAATGCGGCAATACATTTTCCCCGGCTCCAACTATAAATAGCTGTCGAGCCACTTGAAGCAACATTCGCAAATTATGTATACACGCTGCTGGCCTTCGAGGAGCATTTAGTGGGGGGTGGCTGTATTTCCTGTGGCTAGAGCCAAGGACAAACATTTTCGGTAGTGGCTTGTTATTCCTGCTCGTGCGTGTGCTAATGCCAACACGTCGCGCTGTGTTTGCGTCTTCATGCTTTCCAATTAAGTCCTGGAGATAAAACAAAAGCTGGAACAAAGGTGGAAAGCCAGCCGAAAGAGACAATGGCACTGACTTGGTCCTGCTCCCCGTTTTGTTGTCCTTTGCCATTTGTTGGCTGTCAAAACAACTTTAGTTAGGGCCATCATGCGTGCCTGTGCCTGTGTGCGAGTGATGGAAAACATTGTCGGCTTTCGGGCGCATTCCGAATAGTTAACTTTCGGAGATGGCGAATGGGAACAAGGAAATCGATTGCACGAACATAGGAGCCCGAGTATGAGTCTTTGTGCCATTGATTCCACACATAATTAAGCAGCTTATATAGGAGATAGTTAATTATGGCTGAGAGCGAACGGAAGAGAACTGAAATTTGCAAGGAATTGATTACCGAAACTTGTAGCAAAGCCAAAGAGATTAATGGGAAAATTGTAGGGAGTGTATAAGAGGGAAGCTAATGCAATCAAAAATGTTCCTGAATATGTTCTGATAAGAGTGGCAAAGAAATTTTCCTGGGTTGAATTTTAAGAGATGTTAACAGACAAAAAACTTGCTAATATCGATTAAAAATCCTTACAAAATCCCCATTAAATAATACACACAATAAAAACCTATTAGGCTGCCTCAAAATAAAAGTAAAAAGATAAAAACCAATAAATTACCTTTACATCCCCCCACCTAATAATCTTTATATTAATTCAAGCTCCCATTAAATCCAGTTCCCCCAGTTTGTGTCCCCATTCCCCACAAATTCCTCTCCCTATTATCTCCCAAGCTCTAGCTGCCACTCACTTAACTTAATTATGTGAAAAATAATATTTTTCCGCAGCCCACGCACTCATTTAATGGCCATTAAATATTAATGAATTTTGTTGATTGGAGAAATATTGTTTTCATGAGAGTTTTCTTTGTTCCGCTGGTGAGTCCATGTCCTTAGAGTATAACAATGATGTTTAACAGGCCAAAAACAAAGTTCCAATGTACTTAATAATTTTAAGAAGCGTAACAGTTTTTCTTCTCTTTCTTTTCGTTTCCAAAATGCTTTTCTTTCCAAGGAATGAATGGCTCTCCCTCGGAGTTCAATCAATCATGAAGAGCAAAATAAAACCTACTTGTTCGCATTTGACTTCTGATGGGCAATGCTCAATAAGCAAATAAAAAGGCAAATTAAGCTAAGCGGATTTAGATATCGATTACGCACACCCACAGCTACAGCAAGGGAGAAATATATATTTACGCATTCACGCAATGGAAAATGCTGCGTCGCCAATTTTGTCGCGACATTTAGCAAACTTTTTGAGCAAATTGAAATTTTAAGCTGATTTATGGGCTGCTCCCTGTACCCAGTAAACAATAACAGAAAAGTCATCAGATTGTGACTTTTTTTTAAGGAACTTTTTAGGAAGTTATTCATTTTTAGGGAGTTTTTTAAAACTTTAATAAAATTAACACTAATATTTAAGAAATAAAGGGCCTTGTTCGGTCGAAAGACTTACATGAAACTCCTAAAAGACACGAAGTGTCAAGAAGTAATCCGATTATGTGTGCAAATTTGGTGAGAACATTGAATAATCACTCACGCCGACAACAGACAACAATAATAAATAAGTCATTTGCATTTGCTTGGAGCATGAAAAGGCCGGATTACGAAAATGCGTGTTTATTTTGAATAATGGGATTAAAAAAAATGTGAGTAAGGTTAATGAAAATGGAACAGGGCTGTCTGGTTTATCCAAGAACTAATAATGTTGGGCAGGGCTTGGATTTAATTAAATAAATCTTTGTTATATTTTAATGTATTAATGTAAATGGTGTCTGTTCTGGTTTTCGCATACTTTCTTTGGAATTTTAGGTATGAAGGAATTTAAGTATATATTTACTTGTTGTAAATACCGAAAGTCCTTCAATAATTATGTTTGGCTTTCCTGGCAGATGGATTTGGTCTGAAGTTAAAGTAGGATTATCTGGAAAATGTTTAATATAAATAAATCAAAATGTTATATTCCTATGATTGATTTTTAACTTATTTCTTATATTTTAAATCTTGTTTTACATGGTTTTTAATTCATTTTCTGCCACTTGCAACCTTCCTTTGTAATAACACTTATTGTCATCATCCACTTGACTCTCTAACGTGATATTAATTATGTTTCCGGCAACAGTCTGGCCACGACAGCCTCATTACTTTGGCTGGACCATGTGGATGAGGTAAACTCCGTAAGACCCAAAAATGATTAATGTTCGAAGTCAGCAGGTTGTAAAAAAAGAATACGGCAAATATGTGAAACAATCAAAAGTTGAAGTGAGGCGAGGATACTCTTTTCTTTTAAGTTAAAGCTGAATTATTATGATATAACATTTTATTCAAATGCTCCCTACAATTTAATTGAGCTTCTAAATAGTTTTAACATTCCTTTGACCATTATAAAACTCACTAAAATATTTAACAATATTTATAAGCAACACTTAACTATTAATTTCAATATTTTTATCAATACCACATGAAATTCCTTTAAAAGGGCATTAAAAGGATCCACTCTCACCCACTTTCTACCTTATTCTCGTGACTTGTTAACCTGTAAACCTGTGTTGCAAGATGTCAGCTGATAATCAGTGAGAAAGGGCGAAAGGAAGGCTGATACGAAAAGTATGTGTGCGCGTTGGTTATTAACACGCCACGTAAACCGACAATGACGTAAGGCTGACTACGTAACGAAGCAAACACAAATACTTGCCCCGGCACCGACATCAGGACACCATGTGTGTGTGTGTGTGTGAAAGTGGCAGATCCTGTCGAGAGAACTTGAGACTGAGAGAACTCTCGACACCCAGCAGGCGGCGCAAAAGTGAGGCAACTTTCCACGGAAAAGCAGCCGATAGAAAAGGAGCATCAGGAGGCCCTCGAGGGAAGGAATACAGTAATTAAACTAGTTAGGCAACTAATAGGAGGGACACTAGGTGAAATGGTTGGGCACGAAGTTAAGTAACTACTTGAGGGTAATTGAAAAAATAATTGCAATCGCTGGTAACAAAAAAGAGGCGTTGAATGAGATAGAGGAAAAGCTGCAAGGGGAAATAAGTTTATCGGTAAGGTTAAAGGATAATCATGAAAGGTAAAGGTTTATGTATAATATAATGTAAGAATAAAAATATATATACAAATATTCACTTACCTCCGTAATTTATTTGCCTAAAACTCTCACCTAATACCCTTCAATCTTTTTGGGGGAGAGGGAAGAACAAGCCCCCTTGGTAGAAGTTGATGCCCCGTGATAAAACTGCGGAAGCGGAAAAATGCCGATAGCATCTGCCCCAGGAAGGCAGGCAGGCTGGCTGGCTGAAAGGGAAGCTGCAAAATGTTTGCCAAGCCAGGTCAGGCAGAGTCCTTTCTCCGGTGTCCGTGAGTTGGCTTTTTGCGTATGCCTGACACACGCCGTCTTAAATAAGAAAGAAAACAGAATAAGGAAAAACTGTTGTTCACCTGTCTACCCACGCACACACGGACAAACAGGACCCGCCTCAACAATTTTCCGCCATATGTGAGTGTGAGTTTGGGTGGATTTTCCACCGTGTACTGGGTGGGCATAAACGATTTGCCTGACTCGGGGGTTTAACCTTGCCGGCTGCGACACCCTGGGCTCCGCTCTTTCTTTCCACTCTCTCTCAGTGCACTTCTTTGATTTCCTACCAAGTTAAACGGCAGCACAGGAGCGCGTTGTTCTGGCTAACGAGCTGAATGGAGTATCAGCCAATGAGGGAATGTGCCCTGGCATGTGCAGCTCAGAAAGTGACAGAATGTATACACATGCTAGGGAACTGACATATCTTTCAGATATTTATGAATCTGTAAGGTTGCTCACCTCATTCGGAATTCAGTGAAAGGTTAAAATACCTTTTAAAGTAAAAGAGTAGCGAGGATTACACAGAAAGGTTTCCTCTATGAAATATATAAGAAATTGTATAAAACCGTTTAACTTTTCCCCCTGAAATCTCTTTCCTGTTGCCAACACAGAATCTCTCAAGTATTAAATCCATTAAAAATTTCATCAGGCTTACACCTCAAATATTTTCTGCTGCAGCATCCTCTTGCCCCAAACGATTTGGCTTATCTGCCTGGGAATCGCCAGAGAAGATGACACTTTATTTTCTGTTATTCCTTATGCGGGGCATGTTTGCCTCCAAGATGAGGCACCCGACTCCTTCCCTTCTTGCTAGACCCAAATGGAAGGAAGACATTTCATAGCGAGTATACTGCCTTGCCCTGGTTTGAAATAACTTGTGTCTTCAGCATTGCTGTGTCATTTTTTAAGCACGACCAAATTAGCGCAACGAACTCGCGCTTAAGTATGCACATATATTTCTGTCGTGTTTACGTGTCGTATGCGTAATGTGCAAAGTTTTCATCTCGTTCGTTCCCTTTTGGTTACAAAAAATAAAGGCACTGGAGGGCGATGTGGCAGGCATTACGGAGTTGAAAGTTAAGTCGTTTAACCTACATGTGGGCCCAAGTACTTAGCCAGATTTGATGGCAGCTGTGCCCCCATTTGGCGAGCCTTTCCTCGCCATGTCAGCAATTACATTAAGCATACGCACCGTTGCGCCAAGTTATACAAAAGAAACGTCGTTGTGTTTGTTTTTTTAATGTTTTCATTTATTGTTTTTCGTTTTTGTGGCATTTCTAGTTGATTTAAATTAAAAGTTCACTTTTAATCATTCATTTTTGTGGGGTACACAAACAGATACACAATATTTGGTTTTGTTCTCTTCATTTCTTTTCAGTTTTATGCATACTTTTTAATTATTCGCATTTTGTCAGCCATTCACTAATACAAAACAAGGAAATGATGGGGAAAAAAGTTCGCTTTGTCTGTCTGAGATAAAAAGCAAATACATTTCCATTTGAAAATCCTAAATGATTTATGCGAATTCGAAAAAACAACCAATCGATGACAAAACACAAGAGAGAATCTACTATTTACCGATTCGCATAACAAAGTATTTAAATTGTTTAAATTATAATATCTGCTTCACATTATATACACATACATATTCCATACAGTTGTCAATGATTTAAATGATTTTCACTTAGGTGTAAATTAAAACTAATGATAACATTTCATGTTTTATTTTAAGTACAAGGTTGAGAAGACTCTGAGCTTGGGTGTGGGAACGTATCTGAGACGGACTATATGTGGACACTAATCAGTGGAATTTTCGTATAGATCGTAATTGACTTGAATGAATGAGAATGTGTGTGCTGGGCGGGAATGCAAATCAGCGAAAGGTTGCATTATTATTTCCATTTTCATATACTTTTTATACATATACAAAAAATTAATCAGTCTAAGTACATTTTTTGTATGCCTCGCAGTTGCTTCAAGGTCGTGTGTCGTATGACTTCAAAGTTGGTGGTGATTAAACTTGAACTTATTTATAATATAATCCTGTGTGTGTGTGTCTGGGGTTCAGCAACAAATCAACATGGGTAAATCATTACAAGTACACATACAGTACACATACAATCCGCATCGCGTAGGTAGGCCTCCTCCCATCCGACTTGCACATATATCACGACCGATCTGCTAAATCATCATCTCCAGCTTAGCCTCCTGGCCTGGCCAGCTCTCCCTCTCACGCGTACTTGCCGAAGGACCAGCGCTGCGTGGACAGCGCGGAGTTGCAGTGCTGGGCACTCACTCCCTGCTGCGCCTGGTCCCGCGTGTCCAGGCACACGTTGATCTTGTGGTGCCGCACCAAGCCGCCCTCGCGCATAATCCATCGCTGGTTCTCCGAGTCGTCGCAGGCCTTCAGCACCACCTGGGAGCCGCGGGCGAAGGTGACCAGAGTCAGGCAGAGGTCGTCGTGCTTGATCTCGCCGCGCTTGGAAAAGGCCCACTCCTGGTTGCCGCCAGTGTTGTGGCAGGGGAAGATGCCTAAAGGAGTGCGTAGTTAGAAAATATTAAAAATTAATAATTAAAAAATATGTTAACGTCTAAGGTTTGGGATATGAATTCACGAGAAAATGTGTTTATAAAAAAAATAAATAAAAGCTTTTTAGCTATTAAAAGACTAAAATTCTGACTGAAATTGGTTCGATTTTGGTTGATAATTATTATTATTAATAAAGTAAGGAAAACATGGTGGCAAGGTTATAATTTATTAATCTATGCTTTCATTATTTCTCTGTAATAATATTATAATTAATATCACATTTCTTAAGCACTCACCCACAGTGCCATCGATTAAGTGGCCCATTGTGTCCAAGCACTCGGTGCTATCCTGCCGGAATTGGCCTACCTCCTGTGGATCGGGGGCCTGCAGGTCGGGATAGACATTCTCCAGATACCATTTGAATGGCTTGCAATGCAATTTCTCCTTCAAAGCCAGACGGTCGTCGATGCTGGGGGAGGAAGGAAAACAAAGTGAAATAAATAACTGGGCTAAGCTATTTGTGCAGGAAAAGAAATTCTAAGAATTATTTAAGTACACTAAAAATATAAGACAACTATTAATTTCTAATTCCAGTTACAATAATTATTTCCTATCAGTGTACTCACTTGCCAAAGGGAATGTTCTTGGCCAGCGGCACGGCATTGTAGTAATGTTGCTTGTAGTCATCCATCCAAACCTCCGCTGCACGTCTCGTATTACGGGCAAAGACGTTGCCACTGCCCCCGGGGAAGGTGTACGGATGCCGCTTGCGGAAGACATGGCCCACCCGGCTGCAGGGAATGATTTCCAGGCTGCCGCCGCACTGCCACACACGGAACGATATCTCCAGATTCTCGCCGCCCCACACGTCCATCTTCATGTCGTACTTGCCCAGCTTGTTGAAGTACGCCTTGTCGATGACGAACAGGCCGCCGGCAATCATTGGCGTCCGAATGGCCGTGGTGGGGTCATTGTGCCGGACGGCTCGCTCCGAGGGACTCAGGTATTCCCACTTGAAGATAAGGTTCCAGTCGAAGCCGCCGCGCAAATCGGCCGAGGCGCCGATATACTGGAAGTTGTCCATGCTGATCACATCGATGACGGGGCAGACCACGCGGGTGGGGTCCTCGCGCACCCGCTCCAGGAGAGGCTCCAGCCACTGCTCGTTGCACTCCACGTGGCTGTCGAGGAAGGTCAGGACGCTGCTCACGGCGGCATCGGCGCCACGGACTCGTGATCTCACCAGGCCCTCGCGCTTGTCATTGCGGATGATCCGGACTTTGTCGATTTTGGCCAGCTCCAGGCCGTCCTCAGCTGGAAATTAATTAAATTATATAAATAAAGCAATAAGCAATAAATTAAGTACTAAATCTTTTAGTAATAAAATAACATGTTAAAGCTATTGTTTATAATATTTATACACTTACGATGATCACTGTAGTCATCCACCAGCACAATTTCTCGTATCAAATGCTCCGGACTGCGATTGAGAACACTCACAATGGTTCTCAACAGCGTAGACCTCGCCTCGTTGTGGAAGGTAATGATGACACTCGTCTCGGGCAGATCCTCGCGGTATTTCTTGGTACGGCACCTGGTCATATTTATAACAAATTAAATATTAAAAAAGTTAAGCCAAAATCACAAGCAAAGCTTACATAGGATTCCTGGTGTCGGGTATCTCCCGGTTACTAGGCAGGGCATCGCTGGCCTCCTGATTAAACCTATTCCTTATATAAGGATCTTCGCCATTGCGCAGGGAACCCGCTCGTATATAGCCCGCCTCGTCGAAGTATTCGATTTCAGTGCCACCGCCTCGCCCACTGGGAGCCACAGGTAAACGACCGCCAGGTCCGCCTGTTCCACCACTGAGACCCTGAAAATGATAAAAGAAGACTTTTGATTAAGCCACTTAAATGTTTATAAATGTTATTTATTAATACAAGTAGAAGAAATACATTCAGCTATTATTTATAATTTAATTTCTTTTATAAAGATTATAATTTACTTATATTTTGACCACTCCCTTAAACCAAGCACTCATTAAATCAATTTTCTCCAAAGGTCGCTTACCTGAGATGTCTCTTCCAGAGCCACAATGCCATGCAGCTTCAGGCCATGGACTGCGTTGCGCTCAAAGTCCTTTGCGGAGCCGATTAGAATGACATTGCCGCCGGGATCGTCGGCCCCGCTGCCAGCTGCTCCAGCGCCGAGCGCTCCTCCTCCGCCGACTGGTGCCCACTGGCGGGCCGTGGAGGCTGCTGCCGCCGACGAGGAGTCATCCTGATACTGCTGCATGGCGGTGGCCACCTCACGTAGTCGCAGCGCTCGATTTTCCACCTAAAAGGACACAGAGCCCGCAAGGAGGGGAGAGAGAGGAGACAAGTGCTTTAATTTATTTCTTTAATCTGCGCCACATTGGCGACGTTGACGCCCGTACGGGGCAATAACTCAACTCAACTGGGAGCAATTGAAAAGCACTGGAAAGTGTGAAAAAATTACAAAATTTGCCTTCATACCAAAAAATATTTAACTGTAATGTAAGCTAACTAAATTATAATATTTTGTTTTAAGAATTATAGGTAACAATTATTTTGTTCACAATAAATTTTCTTGAGAATTTATTATTTAACATATATACTTGATAAATTTTTGTTCAGAGTGTAAAAGCATAAAGCAAAAAGGGTTGGGCATTCGTGCAGGTCCTGGCAAAGTTTCACCAAAGTTTCCAGCTCGCAACACAACAGGACAATATAGAACGGAGCCCAGAAGCAAACCATTCCGAACAGTTTTCGTGTTTGGTCCAAGATTAATAATCTATAAATTGCAAATGTTGCCAGGAAGCAGGACCCAGCGGCACAAACCACGACCCAGTTCGAACAAAGTCCCAGATTTCTGGCCGACAACATGGAAAGCCTTTTAAGAGAAAGGCCTACAACAATTTGTTGCCAGAGCCCACATTTAAATTGTATTTAAAAAAACAATTTCGGTTAAGGCTGCAGGAAAAATTATTTGAAAAATTCAGTACATTTTAAAAGTAAATCCACAATTGCCACTTCGTTCTTTTTACTTTTAATTTGCTAAGAAATCCAGCTTCTCAAAGTTTTAATACAATTAAGTTGCCTTCTTCGTTTAGTCAGTTTGCCTTTTATGTAAATCACAAGAGCGAGGACAGGCGACTTTCGATAACCAACGAGGTAAATGACAATGTGTCTGGTTCTATATTCAATCCAGACAAAACAAGGACAACAATGCCCCAGAGCAGACACCAGGATAACCTTTCTGCCTACAATTCTCATCCCCAAATAAATCGAAAGAATTGAGGGAGACTTTTCTTGAGAGAAGAGGTTTAAATAAATAATTTAAAAGCACGAAATGTCCAGAAATATTTAAAATGGCAAAAGCTGTCGGTTGAGATCTTGCATTCCGAATGAAATGGGTTCATAGAAAGAAGAGGAAGGAGTAAACCGTGTTAAAAATGCGCTAAAAATCGTTGCTAAAAGGCAACATGTTTCACGTAAAACGAAACTCAAACCAAATTGTATGCGAAAATCCCACAAAAGCAGGCAACAAAGAGAAACGCACTCAAAGAGCGAGAAAAAGCGTTCCACTTAAAATTAAAATCACGCATACGCCGCGTACGACTCGAAGTGCCAAAGTCAGCTCAAAAAGAGAAAAAAAAATAGAAAAGAAAAAGAAATCGCTTTCAATACGCTTGCCACACATAAATCAGCGTTAGAAAAGCTGCCGATAAAAGAGCTACTGACAAAACTCTTGACAAATAGATTCAACGCAAAAGGCCAATTAATAATCGTGCCAGGCTCTAGGGGTTCCCTTGGAGAGCCCGGGAATTGGGTCAATGTTTGGCACAGCGAAATGATTCATTTGTCAATTTAGTTGGGGTCAGTTAGTCGCAAAAAGACGCCCTCGAATTAGCCTGGACGGACTCTCTCCACTTCTTCAAGTGCTAACAGATGTTGAATCCCTTTTTTTTGGGTCTATCGATGGCGTTTTGGCCATTTGCTGAAAACCTTTTCAAGTTTTTAACGGAAATAAATGGATCATGCTTGGCTTAGCCTTCTTTTAAGAGATTCCTTTTGAGCTTTAATAGAGTTAAAATACTTTTCTATAGGTTTTAAGGCATACAGAAATATTTTCTCCTACTAATATATACATATTCTAAGAATTTCAAAATAAATTTGCGCTGCAGTCTGATGTTCAAGGAATTGATCATTTTTAAATTGCAATTTGAGAGAATCAGGCTAGGCCTGGACCTATCAGAGTGCCACCTGAACTCAGGTAAATTTCAATTCTGAGAATCGATCTCTGTATTCAGTTTCAATTTCCTTCACTCCTGTCAATTTAGGCTCAATTCCGATTGCTATTTCGGGGAAAACGGTTTCTGTTTCACATGACAAACACCTAGAGGCCGGCCTGCAGAATCAAACTCAAGTGGTTTGAACCAAATTGGGTCCTTAACTGATTCATAAACCAATCACATTGCGTATACGCAGCGTAAACACAATGGAGACTATGGGGCAAAGGAGTAAATGGAGAAATGCATTGTGTGAGCCACAGGACCTCTTCACTCTGGAGTCTGGAGGGGTATTTGGCATTTCGAAATTATCGGCCAGCGAATCTTAATTAGTTTCATTGTTTGAAGTGGAAACTGTGGCCGCTGATTTGGCCAATCTGAGTGCGTGAGCATATGCAACGAGACTTAACGGCCAATTTCAGCGATTGCTCTCCCAATTAGGCGTTAATCAGCATCAATTTTCGGCTCCTTTGGAGGATTTATTTTTATCACAAGTCGCGTCTCCACTCTTTTTGCAAATTTATTTGTCCTTAGGGCCGGCAACTCCCATTGCAAACCAAATCTATATATAGACTGCCTCTGGAGAGAAGTGGCTGAAAAATAATGTGTCTGACGTCAAGAGAAAGATGATACATTTTTTCTGTTTTTTGCGCCCACTCGAAAGGTCAAAATCGAGACTTCATATCGTCCACTTGGAGCTCATCAAATTCTAGTTTGCTGCGAATTGTCATTAGCTATCAGCAAAAAACTATCATCAACTTTAGTGGTGGCGACAAGTTTGCGTCAAGTTTAACCAGAGCAACAAGTTGCCATTTATGTTTTTTGTTAGCAAGTTTGGTTTTTTCTTGGGTTTATTGCTCGAGTTCAATGTTTGCAGCCAAATAGAGATGAAATAGCCAAGAAAAACAAATTGTTTGGTATTGAGTTCACAGCCATTTGATGGCACTGATTGTTTTTTGGGGTCAGACAGAGAAAATATGAAAATAACCAACATATTTTGATGGCAAGAATGGGAAGCTGTTGCTTGTTTGTGTCATCAAAATGATTTGTAAGCAGTGCTATTCAATGAACTCTATAAAACAATGATAAATATAGGAAAGTTACTAGGGGTGTTATTGTAGATTTTTATATATATTTTTTGGAAGCATAGTAGCTTTTGCCTGTTAACTCAACCAGCTTTGTCATCGACTCCGCACAGCCCCGAATGACTTCTCTCCTAATACATCGACTTGTAGACAGGCTAATACAAAATAAAACCAAAATTGATAAGACACTTTGTGGCTCTTTTCAGTTCACAATGGCCAACAATTTGATGAATCACCAAGTCGAGGAAATGCAGCACCAGCAGGAGCTACTGGATCCCCCAGCTGAGGCTACAAACTCGGATCTTAAGGCAAATACTTCAAGCAATTCGCTTCTCAATGAAATCATCATCCAATCCCTGGGCCCAAAGCCGGCCAAGCGGCTCTCCCTTCGAACCCTGGCCCGTGTGGTAATGGCTCTGAATGGAGCTCTCAAGGCGGTGACACCTGATCCGGAGGGGGCTGACTTGGATTACTGGCGCAATCTGGCCAAGAGCCGCGGGGAGATGAGCTCGCGCTACTGCCAGGTCATCGAGATGCAGCGCAAGCGGATCGAGACTCTGGAGCGTGACCTGCGCACTCTGATCGGTCTGGCTCGCGAGACCCGGGAGATGCTGGCCGAGATTGCCACGGAGAAGCTGGTTGACGAGGATCATGGCGATGGCGGGCATCCCTATTAGATTTTGCATGCTTTTTATTTGGCATTTTAATTACAATCTTGGATGGAAACTACAGTTCACAAGTGTTTTATTTTCACCAAAGAAAGTATGTTATTTTTAATTGAGATTTTCCTTTTCTAATGAGTGGCACTTTTCATGTTTCCTTGGTTCCTTTTAGTACTGTCCTCCCCTTACACGATTTTAATTTGCTTTTTTTATGCTGACCATGTTGTGTGTGTTGTCTCCCCAAACTCACTCAACCTTAACCATTATTTGGTTTTATTTTGCTGTCTGTTTGTTTAGCCGAGAGTGGAGCAGAGATTTCTTTAATCTCGGTTCGTGTTTTGGTGTTTTTGCTCCCCATTTTCCTACGGTCTGAGTCTGCGGCTGTGAGTCTCCGAGCGTGTGCAGTCTTCCAGCTGAATGATTTTCACATCGAAAGAGCCCGGAGAGCTGGGAAAAGCTCCTAACTGCATAATTTAGTAATTGGAACGTATCAAATGTAGTTTTCACCCATAAAACAAAACAAAACACGAACAAATGGCTGAAACTTTATCATTTATTGCAATCTGGCTCAGGTTGGTCGTATCAGTTTCTGCATTACGAATCGGAGGCCACTCCCAGCTGGGCCCAAGAACAACCAAATTCAATTAAAAGTCTACGCACGCAATTTGAGACCAAAAATATTGACAACAAATACGTATCTTGTCTGCAGCCAGAAAAAACAAGAAAAACCAAACAGCCAGGCCGACCATTGAACTCGAACTTTGATCGAAAACACGACATGGGCCCCGAAAAATCTTGTTGTTCAGCTTGCAGGCCGTCCAGACAGATTTCGGTAAAAGTTTATTTAACCAAAAAGGGTCTCATATTTCGTCAGAATAATCAGAAAGTTTCCGATGCGAGACTTTTCTTTCTTTTGAATTTCAATTAAATAGTTGGCAAGAATATTGAAGAGGGTTTCCAGGCATTCACATGTTTATTAAAACGTATTCAGTTTGTTAAGGAAGGCTGTTACGGGATAAATAAATGTTAAATGATTCACAAAAATCCATAAAAAAATAGTTTCCTGTCTTAACCATTTCCTTTTTTCTTTATTATTCCAAAGCTCACTGACCACTTCCCCTTGGACTTTTATGATTGATTACAAAACACAGTTTCTTTAGCCATCAAAAAGATATAACTTGCCCTAGAAAAGAAGATTTTTATCAGGCTTTAATGACATTTTTTTTTTGGCTTTTGTTTGGGCCAACATTAAACCACACTTTAATGTCAACAAGAAAATGAAGACAGAGCCGAAACTGATGATGGGCCGATGGCTAAAACAAAGTAGAAAATCGAGTAAAGTGTTCGGCGACCCGTGAAAGCGGCTCTCGCTCGCAGCCTCAAAGCAAACACAAACCATAATTATCTGTTATGTTTGGCCAACACCAGCGATGGATTGACCCAACAAGTTAATGGCCAAAACTCACATGCGATGTGCTCGAGCCTTCAGCCTTCCACTCCCCCGAATCTGCCGCTGACGGATGATTGTGTGGCGGCAACTGCAGCGCGTTATGCAACTCTCGGCTGTGGCATGGAAATTGTGTGCCATGCCATGCCAGCAACCGAATTGCGGCCGCATCAACCGGCAGCAACAATTGCAAATTGTTTTGGTAGCAAAATTTGTGTGGCATCTTCTTCGTTGGTTCCCGCTTTCTATACCCTCTGCTCGGAGGGAACTCGGGAGTATATTGGAAGTCAGTTGGGCAGCGGGAATGGATAAGGAAAAATTCCAAATTATTTCATAAAAGTATATGGGAAAGAAATGCTATTCTTTGAAATAAGCTTCAGGGGAATATGATTTTTGGATAAAAAATTTTTATAGAAAATAAGAGTAAAAATATGCCTCTATATTAAATACAGTGTAATCTTATTGACAAAGGGAATACCATATTTATTATCTTTTCTTAAAGCTCATACATTTTTAAAATATTTCCTTTAATCCTAGGTACCCTCAAGTCGTTTCCCTTGACTTTGCCAATCCCCCTTTTTTATTTTCGACCAACCAAACGATGGGTAGCAATGACATGAGCTTCCTCATGACGGCAGCTGCAGTTGCAGCAAACAAGTTTCTTTATCTGTCTTGCAAAACTCAATTAAATATATTTAGATATATAGTTATTTGGTTTTTGCCTGCGGCTTGATCTTCCTTTCTATTTCTGCTAAGGTCATGCCATAAATCAGTCATCTAAAGGAGCATAAAGACTTATTGGCGTTGCAAATTTTCGAATGGATCATAGGTGGTCCTTGAGGCGGGATCATTATGGTAATAGCCCGGAGAATGGCTAATTTTAAAAGGAGTTTATGACACTAACAATTATTATTGATACTTTAGTGAAGTTGTAAGACGCCCCTTTAGTGATTGAATACTTAAAAGTTTGTAGTTCAATGTTCATGTGCAGCAGAGCCACTCTTTTTCGATTATCTAGCAACACTTTTGAAAGTGTTGAGTATTTTCCAATTAAAATTAAAGCTGTTGGCAATGTCAAGTGAATTTTCCTGATGGCTTTTCCGGTGGCCTACGATCCCCCAGCACTTTCGGTCTGGGGACCACAAACATTTGGCAGCTTGCAGTGGCTGGCCGAGCAGATGAAGCAGCAATAAATTGCAAGCTGCAGCCAAGCGGCAGCTGTTGCATGTTTGAGGTCTCGGGGACCGAGTGTGTGTGTGTGTGTGGATGTTTCTTGCCCAAATTGCCACTGAGAGTGACTTTGCCTAAGTGCCTACGACTTGTTCAACACCACGCCCCTGAGCCACCACCAACCGCCTCAATAAAGCCGACAAGACACGGCTGCTGTTGCTGCTGGGCTCCGACACGAGATCTCTTCATAAAATATATTGAAGTGCTTTGCATAAATTTCGGTCTGTGACTCACAGACACCCAGACAATGGCTGATTGCATGTCTCTGGTCTCTGATCCCTGGGCGGAAAGAATCGAGCCTAGCCTTTGACTTTCCAAAGAAAGAAGAAAATCAATTAAGGCCAACTCGGATATTAGCCCGAGAAATTCACGCCTGCCTGCCTATTAACTCACTTTATAATCAACTGGTGGCCCCAAATGTGGGTCATCCATTAGAGCGGACTTGAGCCGAACTCATCTAGACTATATAGACCATACACAACTATAACAAATTGTATACCCTCGCTTTGTATTGTGTTTTCCATTATGTCAGTCTGCATTTGTCTCCGATTGATTGTCTTTGGTCTGGCAGTGAACATGTGACTCATGGGCAAGTAGAGTTTTCAATGATTAAGCACAAATAGGAGTCCGGCAGCAGCTGGGAAACGCCCTCGGAAAAAAAGAAGGAAAATAAGAAATTGATATACATGCAGTGGAACGAATAAAATATAGAACAGAGGAAACAAATATTAAGATAAAAAATTAAAACGAGAATTGTTATATAATTATCGTGAAGATTTTATTTAATTTTATATTTAAACATATTTTATTTATGAGACAATTCATCTACACTTAGTTTCTTCTATTTTCTTCAAGAATATATATTTATTTTCCCAAGATTTACGCTCACTGTGCATCCAAATAGACCGGCACATGTCATCAGTCAGGCTAGGGTGAACTCACTCATGGTCTGCCGTCGGATATACAATCGCATGCTAAGAGATACATTCGAGACAGTTCAACCATCGGTTGATGGATGCACTGTTTGCAGAGTGTTGCCGGGGAGGACAAATTGCCAGAAGCTGGCGACAGTTGGATAGCAAAAAAATAATAAACAAAAGAGAACATGCTAAACTAGAAACCAACAAATGAGGAGTCATATTAATGCGCAAAATTTTGTATCTCGCTTCTGTTTCTGGTTGCAGTGCAACTTTTTGTTGTCATTTCAATTGGAAATGGAAAACGCTTCGCTTCGGAGGAGAAGCACACACACACAGTGTTAGGTGACCCCGACCCATTAAGAGCCACATCATCATCATCGCAGTCATCTGGTGTGGTCAGTGGTCAGTGTGCGGTCTTTGTTTATTTGCACTGCCAATTGCTGTTCATCCATTTCAGTGGGCAATGTTTTCAATTGGAATATTACCAGAGCCAATGCGGCTAAATACTTAACCGCATTTCGATAAATGAGCCAATCATGATAATCAAACGGATTAAATATTAAATGCTCGACGCAATGCGGTGCTACTTCGGAAGAGATTTATTTGTCAAACCCAATGGGATTTAGATTCGTGAGTTTTAAGAGAACCACATTTAGTTTTAATGAAGTGTGGATGGCTCCTGATTAATTATTAAATTTAATAAGGTAAATAGCGAATTTTTATGACACTTAATTATGAGTTTGTCTGCACAGGATTTTATAGCTTTTGTTATTTAAATTTATGGTAATTTTTTAAGCCTAGCTTAACTCCTCCCAAAAGCAATCACTGCTAAATGTTCAATGTGTGCCCTTTCCTCTCTCGATTGACTTAACCAAACCCCACCAAAAAGTCATACAATAAAACATAGAAAACTACAGCTGCTGGCCATAAAAAAGGGGAGAAGCGAGCCAACAAAACGGAGGTGAATGCAACTACTTAAGTGGCTGAAAATGTCCGAAAATTGCCACAAAAAAACATAGAGATGGGGAAGGAAAAATGACTCCACCACCAGGCCGCTTTTGGTATTCAGTTAGCTGTGAGGAGATAAAATAAAATACAAAATAATATAAAAACGAACGGAATACGAACGGTTGCCCCGACAATTGGAGACAGTATTCCATGCATTTGAATTGTCGTCGTCGGTTGGACTTTCTCGACTTGTTCAATTGTCTGCGCCGCTATTATCGCGGACACTTTCACTTCCTGGGCTTAAAATTTATATATTTAAATGATCATCTTTGAGTTGACATTTAAATGTATTTTGATCATGAGTCACGAGTAAAGGTCTCGCTGGAATCAAAATGTCAAACGGGGTCTTAAAATGGGCCTTCAATGAGCAACGTGAAAGCAATAAGTACAAATTTGTAGAGGAATTAAGGCTTTAAAATAAAGTAACTTGTAAAAAAGGGATTGGAATAATTAAATGCAAATTTTAACTAAGCTAAACATTATAAAACTTTTTTGAGTTTATAATAAAAAAATAAAACACAGCTTAATTTGGTCATAAATTATATTAAAAATTCTGAAAGCATTGAGGAAATGCTGCTATAATTTGTATTACTTTTTGTGCATATTAAAAATTTTTTTATATTTATCAAATATAATTATATACCTATTGCAATTTAAACTAGAGCTTTTGAAGGTCACAAAGTAATTCGTAACAATTAAATGGGTCAATTACTGACCCACATTAAAGCGGCATCCGTCTCTCCCGTCATTCCCACGCCCCATCGCCGGATCGTTTCTCAGCTTTGGCATCTGCCCATCATTAAATAATAATTATTTAATACCCAAAAAACAAAAAAGATGAAAAAAAAGCCAAACAATTATTGCGGTGGCCCCGTGTTTTTGTTTGTGTAATCGCCAGCAAGTAGCACTTAACCGAAGTGTTGTTATTTCTGCCTTTGTTTTCCTTTTCGCCGGCTCGTGGGCGCCACTGGACTCCCTCGTCATGTGAGTGCTTAACTGCTGGTTACGATGTTGCTGGATGTTGCGGATTTGCAGGTCTCCAAAGCTGAGGAGCTGCAGGCCTCCTCCAACTCCCTCCGTTGGCATAATGAACTTGAACTTTATGACGCAAAACACGTTAAGTTGACGTATCCGAGTGACGAGTGTTGGGCAAACACGCCGTCTCCCCGCATTTATATCTTGTGGCGTTTTATGTTTATTTTTGGTAACATCATTTTTGAGACGAGCCCCGGTTAAGTGGTGTTGGGTCATATTTGTTGGAGTTTTTTTTGTGTTAGTTGGTCAAGCGGGTAAAGGGTTAACATTAGGATGGCATGAGTACGGCTTAATAGGTTTTAGGACCTTGGAACCCTAAAATGTAATTATTATTAAATGTAATTATATATTATTAATTGGGTTCGTTGTACTTTTAATAAATTTAAATAGGCTTTAAACTCATCTTCTGAAACTGAGTATTATTTCTAGTTTCCTTTTAATTCACAAATTCAATTAAAACAAGTGGGAAAGCTACAGTCGAGTGTGACCGACTGTAAGATACCCGGTACCCAAAGCATTGTGGGTGAAATTAAATAGCACATGAACATGGAAAAAAGGAAATGATGACAAATAGAGACAAATATTGCTAGAAACATGCTGAGCAGAACTCAAAAGAGACAAATGTTTCTAGGAACATGTTGGGCAACTCTCAAAAGCGACAAATGTTGCTAGGAACATGCTGAGCAACACCCAACAAAGACAAATGTTGCTAGGAACATGCTGAGCAACATGCACGTGCGTTCTCTCTCTCTCTCTCTCTCTCTCTCTCTCTCTCAGAAACTTTATTGTTTAATACTACGTTTATCATCCGATTTTACTCAAATTTTCGAAACACGTCCATGATTGCCTATTTATTAAGCCTATCTATTAGTTTTACGCCGAAAATCACGCATATGGTTATATACCGTTTTTTACGATCTTCGGGGGCGCAAGTGGGCGTGGCCAAATTTTAAAACAAACTTGATCTGCGTGCAACAGATTCCAATGTTGTCACCAAATTTGGTAACTCCAGCTCTTATAGTCTCTGAAATCTGTTGTCTCACACGGACAGACAGACGGACAGACGGACAGACGGACATGGCTAGATCGTCTCGGCTAGTGACGCTGATCAAGAATATAGATCGGAGATTTCTCCTTCTGCCTGTTACATACATTCTCGGTTGGCACTAACTTATAATACCCTTGTACCCTATGGGTACCGGGTATAATTATTATTTCTGTGAAAATAGCTTTGATTTGATTTAATTTTTAGCCCCTTGTAGGTTTATTTATTTGTTTTTTCTTTACAAATTAAAAAAAGAAACGAAATTAATTCCCCTGCTGACATTTAAAGAACAGTCTTAGCTTAAAGTTCACCGTGAACCAGCTTCCCAGTCACAGCTCTCCTTTGTCCCGACTTCGACAAAGAAATTCACTTCCCTGGCCGCATTTATCATTGTTATGCCATTTGTGGGTCTCTGCCACTGGTCGCAATAGGAAGCAGTCCAAACAAGTTGTAAAATAACAATAAAAATCAGCAATCGAAATTGAAAGTGGCCCAGAGGCAACTACCAAAAATATGGTCGATGGCGATGGCGATGGCACCGTGACCGGTTTGAGCACGAGCAAAAAAATGGGTTGGCTTAAAAAAATAAAAAAAAGCGGAAGCCTTAAGAGTGTGAATTAACAGTAAAGAAATTCATTTAAGTAAATGAATATATTTTAGACTATTTAAATAGGGGTTTAATATAATAAAAAAAAGTATAAAATCAATCTATAATCGCAGTTCAAGACCCCAAATCCCGAAAATCCAAGCCTCTTTAATTAATATTACAAATCCTTATAAAATGTATCACATTACCATCTTGGCAGTAATCCGAAATACAATATTTTTGGCATACAAATTTATTTACTGTGCAGACATGCACCATCGGTTCGGCGAATAATGTGGAGAAGACCATAAAGGGTAAAATTGCCAAGCGAAACCCGACGACCTTGTCTCGATGCGTTAAGTTACGGTTACGGTTAAGGTTGCGTAATGGACGATAGCAAGAAAAAAGCGGCAGAGGCGGCCGAAGCGGCTAAGGAAGCGGCCAAGGAAGCTGCGAAGGTGGCTAAAGCAAAAGCAGAAGCAGCCGCTCAGGAGGCCAAACAAAAGGCAGAGGCAGCGGCAGCAGCTGCTAAAGCCAAAGCCAAGTCCGGTTAAGGGGAGGTTCTCCTGGCTGTCATCCACAGCAACAGCTGCCAGGGAAAAGCCAGCAAAGTCAACTGAAGAAAAATCAACAGCAAAAGCATTTGGCGCTTAGGAAAAGCCATCGATAGCAGACATTTCCAGCTGCAAATAGTGTTACTAAAATGGCATTGACAACAGCAATAGCTGCCAAGTAAACAGAAAATGCAGCAGAGGAGTTTACCAGAGGAAAATCAGGCAAGGAAAACCCAGCAGCAGCAGCAGCTCTTGTTGCATCTGACACAGCAATTGCTGCAAAGGATATAGCAGTAACAGCAGCAACTGCAGCTAAGGGATATGGTATCAACAGCAGCAACAGCCAAAGAAATTTCAGTAAAAGATAAAGCCGCTACGGAGTGAAACCAAAAGTTTAACAACAAAAGCTGCAACATCAGAAGCAACAACATAGAATATTTAAAAAACTATCAGCCACAACAGAAGCTGCAACAATGCAATGGATATTGCAGCATTGATAGCCAGACGGCAGCAACAATTGAGGTAACTGGACAGCGAACACAACAGCAACATCCCCCGCAGCAACAACAGTCGGCAGCAGCAGCAACAGCAACAGCCGCAGATGGTCAGTTGAAAGAGAGGAAGCATGGAGGGGCAGATAACCAGTTTTGGTTAGGCCCATTCAAAAATTATACATCCATAGCCGGTTGAGCGAGAAGTTTGTCATTTACGCCGACTGTGACCTCCAATCCCCATCTATCCCCTTAAACAAAATCAAAAGTCAAGCCTGTCTGCAGATAGGCATCGTTCGTTAATTATTCATATTAAATCAAAGCGCTCATCAAATGCCAAAGAAGCAACTGAACTTTGTAAATACGACCGGGGCGAGTTTTGGACTCGGCTTCGTTTTCTTGTCATTGAAAGCCGCAGCCCCAAAACTCAAAAAGTCAACTCGAGTTGCCTGATAAAATGCTAATTTGCCTGCCGTTCGTCGTTAAATATAGATGGGAAACTTTATTTCTCTGGACTTCTGAGTGACCTGGCATTCGAAAAAGAATATAAAACTTCTCTGCAATTAAGACCATTAATCGGAACAGTCGCTTCTCAGAAAACACTTCAAGCGAAGTCTAGATTTTCAAATTAAATTTCTGAATCTTCTTTTATCGTTCTGCCTTCGTCATTGGCTGGCTCCAGCCACCACACGCTCACTTTTATCTTCTATAAAAACCAGTTTGATTTCTAAGCCCGATCATTGCCGTCTATTGAACTTAATTGAAATTAATTTCGAGCGCTTTCAAGAGTAAATTACGTTATTTTTTGCTCTGAAGTTTTGGCATTCTTTTGAAGTTCTTTTTTTTTTTTTGGGTATTGCAATGTGGATTGTCAACCAGAGCGTAACTTGCTTTGTCACGCAAATGTTTAGTTTGCTTTTTGCTCCCCAGCCAAATAGATTTATTTATTATATGTTTATCTATCCACTGTGCTTTTTTATGGTCCAATCCGATGGATGTGCTTAGCTATAAATCGAATTCATGAGGCGTTAAGGTCTCTGAAAGTATTTTAGTTTGAACTTGAAATATTTATAACACCATCGGACTCTTTTTTTTTCTCCCTCTTTTTATATATTTTTATTCGGCAAGGCCATAAAAGTTAAATGGCAGTCGTTATAATGGATTTCTTTTTCACATATGAGATCGCGGGCGCCTGCATGTGAGAAAAGCGGTGAGGAAAACTTCGGGAAAAAGTTTCTGGCAGAATTTGCATTTATGATGGCATCATTTGCATATGACCAACGATGCCAGAACATCTTCAAGTGTCGAGCAGATGGAAATTATGGCAATGTGCAGTGTTCCTCTGTGGTCTCTTGAGTAACCAACTATTAAGCAATGAAAAAGTCTAGAAAACTTTGTGGCAGAAATTAATTCTTAAATAAATATTAGTGGTAATCGCATTAGTTTATTATTAACTAATTTTCTCAGCTATAAACTTCATTTTGTTCCTTTACTCTTGACTTTCTTTGCCGCTTCCAATTTAAATCCGTTAATCCATTCGTGACCCCAGCTGAGAGTGGAAAACTTTAGTCACAGAAAAGAGAAAGTTTAATTTTCAGACTCTATATTGAGAAGCTGCGGGAATCCCAAATGGTTAACCAAAGTAATTAAGGCACAAAAAGAAATAAGACCAACAAAAAGGCGCTAACTAATCAATCTGTTATGTAACCAACGCCCCGCTGCTAACAATTAAATTAAATTAAATGTGTGATTGACTTGTGTGCAAGTTTTTGTGTTATTTATTTTGCTTTCAAAACCCCATTTCGACGCTCTCGTTTCGATTACGAATCAAGTCCGAGATGCCAGTGAGATGGCAGAAAAACTCGGATATGGTTGTATGAATGAAATGTCATTAAAACTGGAGAAAGATCGGGGTGAATGCGAGTTCAGTGAGCTACAGATGGATTCGAAAAGATTAAAACTATGATATGTAATACCGAACTTATGTATTTTTGAAGATTACAAAATATTTCCTTCTTATCATGGCTCTGAAAAATCCCCACTTCACTCGAATGAGGTCTAATCTATTTTAGGATTCAAGTACTTGAAGATTTTATTACTAAGCAAACCATTCCTCATTAAGCCAACCTGGACCTATCTCGCCATGATTATAAATATTTGATAATGTCAAACTCTTCAGATCCCCAAACAAGCTTAATCTTATCCGCAAGGTTTGCAGCTTTAATTTAGCTTGTCCAGGAATAAGTAAATAATTAAATGAGCGGCGAGCAGAGGACAGCTTATCAAAAGTGGGAAAAATGACTGAAAAACCAATGTCCGAGAGTGCAGTGGCAATGAGTGGACTGTGGCAGCATTTCCTGCATTTTATGCGCAGCGCAAAAAAGCCAAATAAATCAAGTTTACATGAGAAATTATTTCGGTGTGCTGGTGGTGGTGGCGCAAAGAAGATGATTGCTGTGGGGATTCCGGAAGGAAGGGGCCATGTCCACAAGTGGCTAAAGCTTCCCTCCTGACCACCACGATGATGATGATGATGATGAAGTCGCCGCGAGAGCCTGTAATGTTCGCTGCGTGTATTTACACTCACCGACACACCACACAGGAGGCATCTCCATAATCGGCTTTATTTGTGCAGATTTACGTTTTCATTTTTGAAAACACTCTACTTTCCTGCTGCTGCCTTTTCATAATTATTATTTTCCTCAATTTAAAAACCATTGGAAAAGATCAAAAGAGTAATTAACAGAGCATTATGGCATTGTCTTTTCACACTTATTTAATGTGGGTTTGAGTATGCAAATCAGCACTTTTAAATTTATATTTGCTTAAACTGTATTTTATAAAACCTTTTAATGTTCTTTCGACTAATTTGGCTTTATATTTTAATTTAAAAACATTGAAGAGTATTTTCAGATTATTTATTATAATTTTTAAAGTGTATTCCAATAACCAAAGTAACTATTTTTCCATATTTTAATATTATTGAGTGGGTGCAAAAGCTTTTAATATTATTTACAATTTTTATTGTTTCGTTTTAAATTGTTGGCTGACTTTTAAAGAATGTTTCAGTTGAGTTGTTTTTGTTTTTTGGCTTTTTTGGCGTGAAATATTCAGCAGATAACAGCAACGCCATGAATGCCACAGCATCTTTCAAAGTGGGCAATAAATTAAAAGGGTTTTTTGTTAAACACTCTTAAAAACATTTTAAAAAAGTGCTGCATGCGATGTTTGCACAGAAAAAAGTTCATTTTTTGCTCAGTCACTTTGTAGTTGGTCCTTGTTGTATTTATTTTATTGAGTATGTAATTTCTCTCCTTTCCGCACGCTAGCAAAATAAAATGCAGAGAAAGTGTATATATTTGGAATTGCTGAAATAAATTGACATTTTGCCTCATGTGTGGGAGCGAAGTGAGTTCTTCCCTTTTCGTGCTGAAGTGTATTTATTTTCTTTTTTCTCTGCAGAAAACACAAACGAAGTTTGCTGTTATTCTTGTGGGTTGGATAAATAAGTAAGCAAAACAAGCCAAATTCAATTGAAGTACACGTGTGCCACTGACAAATACAATTTAAAACCACAGAAATAAAGTGAGCTTGCTTGTAAGTTAACATTTTATATTAAATTCCAAGATATAAGTGGAATAGGGAGAAGAGAAATTCACAAATAACTAGTATTTGTATAATGATAAATTTAGTGAGTACCCTGATACCTAAAAGTGGGCCAAGTTTTGTGTAAGTTGACCTCTTCACAACCCAAAAATGTCTAATAAATAACCAAAAAAATGCTAACTATAAGCATATGGGTTGTCACCTGACAACTGACAAGCCAAAAAAACTTAATTAACGAGAAAGAAAGCTAACTTCGGTAAACCGAAGTTTGTATTCCCTTGCAGTCAGCAATTGGATCATTGAAAATCGATCCATTTTGGTAATGTAAAAAAAAAAAATGTCAAATTATGTAAATTTTGTAAATTTTACATTTTACATGTAGAATTTTAAATTTTCATATAAATCGACCGATCCCTTCTATGGCAGCTATATGATATAGTTGTCCGATCTTAATGAAATTAAAACCGTAATTCTAGAACTATAAAAAACGACTATATCTTAAAATTTATAGAAATTCGTTGAAAAACAGAGAAATTAAAAATTTTTGTACATTAATTTCGCCATCATTCCTATGGCAGCTATAGGATATAGTGGTCCGATTTCGGCCGTTCCGACATATATACTGCGTGCTAAAGAAATAAGACTATGCTGATAGCCCGATAGCCCGATAGCTCAAAAATTGAGAGACTAGTTCGCGTAGAAACCGACAGACGGACAGACAGACGGACAGACAGACAGACGGACAGACAGACAGACGGACATGGCTAGATCGACTCGGCAGGTGATGCTGATCAAGAATATATATACTTTATGGGGTCGGAGATGCCTCATTCACTGCGTTGCAAATATCATGGCAAAATTATAATACCCTCTGCAAGGGTATAAAAACTATAAAGTAAGCGACAAAAATTCAGTTGGGAAGTAGATGAGATGGTGGCACCTGGCGGTACGTGAGGCTAATTATGTGGAGAGGGTACTACGTACAGGTGAGAGGGTGTGAAAGAGGAAAAAGAGAAAACAATGGAGTATCAAGACGGTAGCAAATCCAATAATTGCTATGCAGGGTGGCATACGCAACGGACCTCCCTCTCTCCGATGCCGTCATCGCAGGCTTTGCTAAAAAAGATGATAATGATGACTCAAGCGGAAGAGGAAGAAATAGTGGCGAAGGGTGGCTCCAATTTTAAGTTTGAGTTTACTTTTCTTTTCACTTTTTGCCAGGTATTGCATGATCTGAAAGGTAAGCTGAAAAACGGCTCACCATTAGCTCCCATGTCGCGGAGAAAAAAAAATAAAAGAACACCTGGGCAAAAGGAAAACGAAAGTGACGCAGTATAGTTGAAGGCAGGTGAGAATAAATGAGCTTTATAAGTACTTTTTTTGTCGGCAACGTCTTGAAAAGTGTGTTTAGAGTCGGTCCTAGTTGAGTTATTACCGCCGATGCAATCTTGTAATTTTTGCTTAACTTAAACTTACCTTCTCCGTGCTGGACTGGAAGTAGTAGACCATCACAAACATCCAGATGATGCTCACGAAGACGATCAGTTTGATGTTGCGGCGCATTTTGGACAGCTTTTATTTATATATTTAACTCCTAATTGGGTTGAGGACGTATCACGTATTCACTGCGATAATTAATTATTTACTTTTTGGTGTTGCTGTTTTTGGCAATTGAATTTTGCGATTTTCACTATTGGCGGGTAAAAGATAGAGAAAAAGTATTAATTTTCGTATCTATTGCAATCTATTTTTCGTTGCACTGTTTTTATATCAATTCCATCTTCACTTCATTCATTTGCCTTAATTGTGTTTGCGTTTTAATTGTTTAACTCTGCTGAATATTCAATTCTCTGGAGCTTTAAATGGTTTCGGCGTTTAATTCTCTCTCTTTCACATATATTATTTGCCCGCGGGGAATTTTCTGCCAAATGCGATGTTTATTTAAAGTTATTGAGTGCTGGCTGGGTGTATTTAATTGTTCGAGGACAAATAAAATGCTGTGGGGAATTATTGTCATTAAAGAAGCCATTACTTAAATTGCATTAAATATTAATGCAACAACAGTTTAATGAATAAATGGGAAAACATCTGTTTGAAAAGCAAGTACATTTAATTGTGTTACTCAATAATAATTTTTAAAAACAGAACTGTACACTTAGCCCAGTTTTTGTTACTATTTTCTGTTTATCCGCAACTTTTAGACTCTAAATAATGTTTGTTTATTTCGAGAATCTAATCCCAAAAGCCTTATCGTTTGGTATCAACCTTACAACCCGATAAGAACCCCGAGCACACATAAACAAAGTTCTTCTATATCCGAACATTAAACGCTTCTCAGTCCATTCACTCAAATTACATCACACGCACTTAATGGATGCTAATTAAACGCTCACAAAGCCGAAATCGGTAACGTTTCATTTGGTTTATTTTCGGGAATGTCTCTGGGAAAAGGGAAAGTGAGCAGCAGCTGTTTTGGCCAGCGCAATTTAACGGCTTTTCGATTGAGGATGGCTTAAGCATCAAGAAGCAACCAGCAACCAGCAAGCAGCAAACAGCAAGCAGCCAGCATTACGCATACGCAGCGTGGCCTGACGCTTGATAAGATAAGAATGGCAGCTTTCTTATTGCACAGTTGTAATGTTTTTCTTTTTTTTGCGTATAAATCAAGCACAAGGGGGAAATTATCACTATTTACTGGCTATTCTGCTAACGGCTCAGCCATTCACTTGTTCTCATTATTGGCGTTTACCGTTTTGTCGATTATAACGACTGTTGCTAACACGAATCTCGAATTGCAATCGCTGCCCGTGGCAGCCGCGCTTTGCCACCAAAAAAGCCGTCGACTGTTCTTTTTCGTGGGCCTCGCAATGGGGAATTATGTATATAATCGGTAGAATCGGAAGTGTAGACACGAAACAGACGGCGTCGCAGAGACAAATGGCCAAAAAGCGCAGCGGTATCGTGTATTTTATGCTGCCAGTCCAATTGGAACCAGACCGAATGGGTGTGAGCGTATAAGAGTTGCGTTCGAGGCGGTTCGATGGCAACATGTTGGATGCCGCTCCGGCTTGATTGAATTATTAGTTTTGTTTTTGTTTGGCTAGAAGAAGGGTACGGCGGCAGCCACTCAAACTTGGACAGTTTTTGCCTGTCTATATAATAGGTGAAGTTGATCGAGAACTTGAAGCAGAAGAAGCCTCGTGCTTTGCGGTTTATCTTGGCCTGCCCAAGATGATAATGAAACTCAAGAAGTCAAACTTTATGAATTTGAATTGGCAGTTTTGGTACATTTTCTGTTGCTATTTGATGGGTGCAAAACAAGGATTATAGTTGAAAAGTTTTCTACAGAGAAACATTAAAATTTTACAATTTATCTAGTGTATAATTTATATATTATCAGTACTAATTATTTATGTATTTAATATTCCTGCTAGATATGTTAATACTTATATTCTCTAATACAACTTTTGCTAGTGGGAATTTATTTTAATGAGTTTATGTTTTTTATTTTTTTATTTTATGGAGTCACTGCCCTTTTAAACTTCTCTTTTACTACTCCACAATTATTATTACTCTAAAAGCTTTTATTGGCTTTTAGTTTTTGGCCAAAAAGTTTACTGTTGGTTTTAAATACAAATTTTAAGCGAATTTGTTAATTGCTTTGTGGATTTAGCCAACTTTTCATGTTTTAATTTGAGAGAAAGTTATAATTCAGTTCTATTTAGCATAAATAAATTATGCCTGCCAGCTGGGTTACTTTTGATTTATTTATCTCTAGCGAACATTATTTTATTTCTGTCTGGCTATTTTTTCCCTCACAACTTTATTTGGGAATTGTTTGAATGCAGTTTTTGTGCTTTGAATTTACAATTTCGTCTAATGAAATATTCATTTAAAATTGGTGAAACAAATTTCAATTATGCAGATTTGAGTCAAACAGCAAAAAGCAAAAAAGGCGGACAACTTTGGATGCTGGCAACAATGGGACGCCTCTATATTTATTTTTATTTTTTGTACCTTTCTCGTGTGCAGTTGGTGCAAAAAAATGTGTGCTTCACTTATAAATAGCGTATGTGGGGCGGTCCAAAAGGAGGATATGGGTTAGCAGGAAGGATGGACAAGTGGTCTTCGCCGCTGCTCTCCCTGCGCCGGTGTCCGGTCCATTTAAATTGGCTTAAAAACTCAACGAACAGGCAACAAAGTCATGAATATGCACACAGACAGTGGCAACAACGAGGCAACTGAAGAACACTCGAATAATTACACAGACACAAATGCTCACAAATAAAATACGAATACGTACATGTGTGGGTATTCCATTAGGCGTAATTAGAGCATTTAGCATCGAGGAAAAAGTTAAGAAAAGCCAACAGCAGAAACTGACAGATTCAGTCGGTTCTCCGTACGGCGAGCGCACATGCATATGTATGTGGGCATGCAGCACGCTCAGATACAGTTAGCCGGAGTTGCATTCCACACACACACACCGATACACACGCACACCCCAGCACTCTCGCAAGTATTTGCACACATGCATGATTGCTCTTTTACCACTCAGACAATTAACTTAAAGTTGGCAAGCAGATTGTCTTTCGGAACTGGTTCATTAGTTGCCTTCAAGTTCGGAGGGAAAATGTCGTGCAGACTTGGAAAACAATACAAAATATGACATAAAAGCAACGGCTGCAGCTATTTTTACTGCCAGAATATTAATGAAATTCCAGAGAATAGAGTAGGGAACATTATACGTCTGAGAATTGTGTGTACAATAAAAATATGGATTTTATTTTCACTGCACTTCGAAAACCATAAAAAAATACGATAAAAAAATTTTAATACTTCTTAAATGTTTTACTGCTGTTATACCTTTCAGATTTATTTACTATTACTAAATATAATTTTCTAGCTTGATTTTCTTGATTTTCATGACTTGAAATTCCAATATCACGTATACGACTAGTTGAACACCGCTTGTATGATAGCTTCGACTTGTATCATTTCTGCCAGTCCGATTATTACTTTTTATTACAGTGAACTAGTTCCCCTGTGATACACCGAGCACTTTGTGTATTTCCAAGCCACACACAACCTAGTCTCGCCCCCGACTTTCGACTCAAGTACGATAATTAAAAGTTGGCTAAATGTGGCTGGCAGCTTCCTTCTTCACCATTGCACTGCCACACGAATGCTCTCAGCTACTGATTCTGCTCCTTGGGCACCTGCTCCTGCTCCTGCCTCTGCTCCTGATCCTGCTCCCGTGACTGCTTCCTTCTCTTCGTTATTATGGGTGGCATTGCCACATCCATTTGATTACACACCATTTGCAGCACAAACGCACATGTGCGCCTCACCTCGGCGTTGAAAGCAGCGGAATCTCAACTGCACTGCACATTTAACTGTCATCTCGTTTCCTGCATTCAGTATATGAGGGCTTTTGTGTGGGCTGCACTGAGATAAATATATTTTAAATTTTATTTGAGTTTCTAAATATATTAATGAGATAGAAGAAGAAAAAAGACTAAAGGGGCAGAGAATAGAGTCACCAAACAGACACTCGTCAATAATTTCTTAACTTATCTACAACACTCTTTATTTTTTATTTTTAAAGAGTTTTGTTATTTTTCACTAAGATTTTATTTGTAATGTTTATTGAATTTCCTTGAATTATAAAATTATTATCATTTAGTTTTAAAATATCTCTTCTGAGAATTTTAGCGAGAATTATTTGCCACCACAAAGGTGATATTTCTTTTTGCACAACTATTTATAAAACAAGTGAGAAAGCTACAGTCGAGTGTGACCGACTGTGAGATACCCGGTACCCAAAGTGTTGCACATGGACATGGAAAAAACAAAATGTTGACAAATTAAGCTGAGCAAATGAAGTTGAGCAATGTTCAAAAAAGACAAATTCTGCAGCTGTACGCAGCTGCATTACGAATTATTACTGCGCCCGAAAGCACGCAACACTGTTTTTCGCTACTGCCCTTGTGGCTTAGAAGAAGATGAAGAAGCATATACAAAATTTATTGGTTAATAACTTCCATGTTTATCATCTGATTTCACTTAAATTTTCAGAAAACGTCCGCAAATGCCTACTTATTTATTTTATCTATTTACTTTAAGCCAAAAATTACGACTATAGGATATATACAGTTTTTTTTTCGGGGGCGGAAGGGGGCGTGTGCAAATTTTAAAACAAACTTGATCTGCGTGCAACAGATTCCAATGTTGTCACCAAATTTGGTAACTCAGCTCTAATAGTCTCTGAGATCTGTTGTTTCACAAGGACGGACAGACGGACAGACGGACATGGCTTCATCGACTCGGCTGGTGATGCTGATCAAGAGTATATACACTTTATCGGGTCGAAGATGCCTCCTTCTGCCTGTTACATACATTCTCGGTTGGCACTAACTTATAATACCCTTGTACCCTATGGGTACCGGGTATAAAAATATTTATCAATGTTCCCTTATATCTTTTACCCATTCAAATGCATGAACATATTCGTAAGACGACATTTTTTTGTGCAGTATATATCTCCGTTCACTTTGGCCTTCCATGCCTCTTGCTATCTGCCTCTCGGAAATCAAAATATAAATGTATTTTGTCAAATGCTGGCACAGAGGCTTCCTCTTCTAGCAGTCAGCTTCCTCTGCATGCTCAGCGCCTTCACAGTCCTGCGGAAGTGTTGAAAATATCATAAGAAGGCGAGATGCTGTCGCAAATTAATGCATAATTGCATTAGTCACTTCACTTGTGGCAAAAGGAGCAGGAAGTCTTGCTTGCAACCGCCAAAATTTGTTGCAAATTAATGGCAAGTGGAAGGCTGAGAGCAGGTGAAAAGCCAAAGTGTGCTTAATTTCCTGATGACACACGTTGCGGAGGGAGCTGATAACTGGCATTAAGTATACATATGTTGGTTTGTGGGCGTGCACGAGGAAATTTATTGCAATTTGAAAGCGACTTAAGTATATGGTGGTCCTGATATGAGATTCCATGACGATAATAAGCATGAATTAAGAATTTCTGAATTTCTGAAAAATGGGATGGGATTAAAGTAAGCGGCTTAGACAAGGAAGGAATTCATGTTTGAAAGGAGCTTTGTTAGATTGAGGTAATTTCTGGTTCTAGTCCATTTTAATTGAGGCACATTTTGAATGGGAATGAATAAGTTAAGGGGTTAAAGATAAAATTCCAAGATTTAAAATGCCAAAAATAAATAAGGAAGAGTGTAAGTTATTTTTTGAGATAACAAAAATATAATTTACAGCTGATAAATTTAATATTAAACAAAACATTTTTGCAAAATAATAGGTATTTATTTTTGTTTTTCTTTCGAATTTCTGTTCTATTACTTTTAAGCTCTCTAAAAAAATGTTTAGGAAACTAAACAAACAATTTTTAAAACCAAGAAACGTCAAAAAATCTCTTAATTTTGTGTCCCAAAATGTATTCATAAATATTTTTAGATTGAATGCCAGTACTTAAATATTTTATTTTCATATTCCGTTACTCAATGGGCTTCTAGTATTTTTCTTTGTGGGTAATTTTGTTCGCTCTTTTCCCCACTCTCTTTCCACTCTCTCCCTGTCTGTTCCCTTGCAATTCGCAATGCCGGCCTTGGCTCGCTCTCGCCTGCTCTCTCACTTTCTAGCAAGGGTGGTGCTCTCTCCCGATTAACAGCTTTGCTCTCTCCCTTTCCCTGTCTCGCCTTTCCATTTGGTTCATAACAAACTATCCATCAGCTGCTTCAGCGGCAATATAAAAAGCACCACTGGCGTTATTGTTGTTGTTGTTGACTTTTTCATTTGCTTTTGGCACGCGCTTCTTGGCGACTTTGTTTGTCTGCCTTCGATTTTTAACAAACAAACTGCAGAATGCAAACGCAAACACAAACACAAACAGAAAATGCAAATGCCTGAACATTGATTAGTTGCAATTTTCGCTTACATATGAATTACGACGTGAACACGATTATTTATCACTTGCTTAATGAGTTATGGATTTATGATTTTGGACTCTTGCTTGCTTCTTCTCATATAGCACTAATTTACAAATTTTGTATTTGTATTAAATGCACTTTGGTGTTTCGCTGCTTGCTAAATTACTTGTACGATTAGTGTGTACAAAAATATACGTTTAACTATGTTAAATTTGTTAACATCGAATTATTTTATTTATTTATTTAGTGGCCACCGCGCGGCTTCTTTCGTTTCGCGTTTCGTTCGACAGACTGAGTTTTTCTTGCAGTTGTCTGTTTTATGTCTGATTTGGGTTGGTCTCTTCCTCTTCCTTTTCATCGCGTTCGTCCCTTCATGCTGTTATTTTTTTTTTTAATTTTTTGTAGCCAGAGCGTTGTATGAAGTAACGTTTCTTCTTCTTTTTGTCGCGCATTTCCGTATTTCGTTACCCTTCCGTGTCTGCGGCTCTCTCTTAATCTCCCGCTCAGCTCAGTTTAGGGGTAGTTTCCTTTCTCTCTTTCGCTCTCTGTCTCTCTTCCCTGTGCGCATGCTCTGACCTTGTTTTGGGTGTTTCAAAATGCAAATACCGTTAGACGGAGGCTTCTATTCCCTAAGAATCGTAGTGACGTTCTGGATACAAAAATGGATCACATTCTTTATAAAATTTTAAAAGTTAAATAAATAAAAATAAGAAAACTAAATAAATTAGAATTAATTCAAATGCATTAATCCTCAAATATCAAGTGGGAAAGCTACAGTCGAGTGTAGCCGACTGTGAGATACCCGGTACCCAAAGCATTGTGGGTGAAATTAAACAGCACATGAACATGGAAAAAAGAAAATGTTGAGCAACACCCAACATAAACAAATGTGGCTAGGAACATGCTGAGAAACACGCACGTGCGCTCTCTTTCTCTCTCAAGAAGTACACAGAAACCTTATTGTTTAATAACTTCTATGTTTATCATCCGAATTTACTCAAATTTTCAGAACAAGTCTGCGATTGCCTACATATTAAGTCTATCTATTTACTTTAAGCCGAAAATCACACCTATAGCCTATATGAAGTTTTTTATGATTTTCGCGGGCGGAAGGGGGCGTGGCCAAATTTTAAAACAAATTTGATCTGCGTGCAACAGATTCCAATGTTGTTACCAAATTTGGTAACTCTAGCTCTAGCTTATAGTCTTTGAGATCTGTTGTTTCACACGGACAGACAGACGGACAGACGGACATGGCTAGATCGACTCGGCTAGTGACGCTGATCAAGAATTTATATACTTTATAGGGCCTTCTGCCTGTTACATATGTACATTTTATCTCCAATTATTTGAAAATCTAAAATTTTAAAAGCTCCTCGAAAGATTGAGGCTGAGTTCAGGTTATACATATCCCCAATAAAATTTCGGTGGTGAATCCCAATATAAGGTAAATACTTACTCTAACTTTAAATTTGTTTTATTTCACAAATAATGTATCTTTAATTAACTGCAAATACTTAAGAAATATTTAGATTTCAAATCGATTCTATAATGCAAAACATAAAAGACAATTCTTAAAAAAACAATAAAAGAAAAATATATTTCAATATGGATTTGGATTTGGATTTACTTAATGTGAGGCATCGAATAGATAAGCTTGTTCCAGAAGTTCGGGCTGTCCCGCCTCAAGTAGGTGTTGAGTACCATGTAGGCCTTTAGCTCGCTGTCCAGTTCGTCAAAGTTCTCAACATCCGGATAGAGGATAACTATCAGCCGCTTGCACCGATCCTTGGAGGTGGCGTGCAGGGCGAGCCGGAACTCCAGTTTTCCCCAGGTGGACTCCACAAAGTTCTTGGTCATCAGGATGATAATGCGCCGCGAGTCCTTCACCGACCGAATAATGCATTCCGGAATGGATGCGCCCACCTGCCAGTCGCGGAGGTAGAAGCACAGGCGGAACTTGCGTTGACCCTTCTCCAGGGTCTCCACGAACTCTTCTATAAGATGTTCGTCCTTGTGGGTGAAGGACAGGAAGGCGTCGAACTTCTTCAATCGTTCCATGTCCTTTCGGACAGCCATGCTCATGCATATTTCGTGCTCGTAGAACCAGACTAAAATAGGCTGCTTAAAGTAAACCAAAGTGTTAACTGCTGTGATCATTATAATGCAGAAAACTATGAGGAATAAATGGTAGATAAAGTAAGAGGGGCAAATGTCACTCTCATCAACCAATGATAGACGTTTTCCCAGATTACTGCAAACCATTTCAGAAAAATCAGGTATAAATAGCGAAATGTTTTTCGCGAAGGCGAAAAGGTCGGTGTTTTCGCAAGTACAGGTCCACGGGTTTCCGGACAGAAATATATTCAGTCGTGTTGAGAGTACTAAATTGTATATGAATTGTTGGGATTGCAGATTGATTTCCGTAATATTATTATTTCTGAGGTCTAAATTAGTTACCGAGTCCGGCAGAAGGGGTAATTGCTGTAGTCGCCGACCTTGGCAGTCCACGGTTAGGGCTGAATTCTCAGAACTGTCGAAGCAACACACGCAGCTTTCGGGACACATTGAGATATTGCATCGATCCAGGGCAATCGTATATTCCGAAGGTTTCCGAGTCTTTAAGAAAACCAGAAAGGATTTCGCCTTGCAATTGCAGTTCCAGGGATTTCCAGATAGTTCGAGCTTGGTGGTATCTTGAAAACTCATGGAGTCGACCACCTCATCGTCCAAAGCCTCTAAGCTGTTGTTGCGCAAGTCCAAGAAGGTAATGTTATCAAACAAAATGGAGCCTGACAGATCCTTGGGAATTTCCCTGATGCTACTGTTGACCAATAACAACGTTACCCTGTTGGGAATATGGCTCGGTAGTTCTGGGTACTTCACAGCTTGGCTACTGCAGTTGATCAGAAAAGTATCTGTGTTGCGATCATAGCAGCATTTGCATTTTCTGGGACAGGTTCCGTTCAGTTGATCGAAAATAACCTCGTACTTGTGAGAGATTAGCTGCAATAGTTTGACCAAGGACCTATTCTCGCAGTTAACTATCCACCTCATGCCCGTCTGTAGAAGTTCAACGCCGCCCAAAAAGAAGTCGGCAACATCACTGCCAATGGTCTTGATATAATTATCAAAGATGACCAACCTCTTCAGCTTCTTTGGAAGCTGATAGATGGCAAGGCTGGTAATTTTGTTATCGGATACGTCAAGGACTTTAATTACATTGTAGCCAATCAATGAGTTGTTGGGTAGCTGAGTTAATTTATTCATTGAGAACGAAAGCTCAGTTTCTTCGACAATTGAAATGGGTAGTGGTGGGATTTGTGAGAAGCCTAAAAAGTTGCAAGTGATAATAAAGAGACTGAAAAAGTCATGAATATCGCAACGACACTTTTCAGGGCATTTAAGACCGTTTGTTCCAAACGTAAATTCACAGTACTTCCATTTGGGATCGCAAATAAGGGCAGTTAGATTCTCAAAGGGTTCATAGGGCCCATTGAAAAAGATGTACTTCAGCGACAAATAATTTTCAAAGCACTTCATGTCAACCTTCGGCTGGTCGTGAATTGATAATTCCTCCAGGCCGTGTTGTAGTTTAGGCGAGCTGAAACAGGGAATAGTGAATATTGCAGAATTGGTAGTTGAATTATAAACTAACCTGAAAAAATCCAGATCATCACATATCGCAGGCCGTGGAAAGCGAAATCCTCGCAGGTCCAGCTTTCTCAATCGCTTTGAGTTTGCAGTTACATAACTATTTATTGGATATACATTCTCAGATCCCTGAAAATCGATATCTAGCTCAATGGGTCCATCTACATAATGAACAATCCTCTCTGTTATTAAAAAGTGATCCAATCTTAGTTCAAATGACTTTGCTTTCTCCAAACCAAGTTCGCTAAGATACTGCCATCCCTGGCGAAATCTGGTATCCTCGGGATTTGGAATCCCCAATATCTCCAGATGAACCAACTCTGCGATTTTATCCGTGACTCTGCAGAGATTCCATTCTGTTGAGTTTCGGTGGCTCCAGTGCAGTGTTAAATTTGACTTCACCAATTTAAGTTCATATTCATTTGTTGTAATGGTTTCGTTAACTTTCTTGCATAATTTGGGACTGCTTCTATTGCTATTAAAGCGTTTGTTATAATGTATACAATAATCATCATTAATATTTTGCAAAAAGTGTCCACTGACTAAGACGATAAAACAAAACGGCAAAATACTCCACATTCTTCGCTCGGAGCCCGGCAAGCGACTGTTTGCCTATGAACTAAATTTTTCAAAATTCAACAAAATCCAGACCCAATTCAAGTAAAAGTAATCGGGGTCCCAAATCAGCTCAATGAAAAATGTGTGAGACCAAAAACTATTCTCCAGGGAACTTAGCTCAGAAATTAGCTCATAAATTATCTCAAAATAAAAAGAAGAAAGAAAGCTAGCTTCGGCAAGCCGAAGTTTATATACTCTTGCAGATGATAAATAAAATAAAAATAAGGAATCTTAAATCTTAGTCTGATATCTTTAAAAACAACGAAAATCAACTACTTCGGGCCGATAGATCCTTTGACAGCTATTAGAATTAGCGGCCCGATTTGCATGAAATTTAAAATGTATAGCTAAAATATAATTAAAGGATCATATATTCAATTTGAGACCAATATCTTCAAAAATAGCAAAAATATGACATTTTGTCCATATCTTTCCTATGGCAGTTATAAGATATAGTGGTCCGATTCCGGCCGTTCCGACATACATATATACATACTAGCTGGAATAGTAAGACGACTACCTGCAAAGTTTTATTTGGATAGCTCAAAAACTGAGAGTCTAGTTTGCGTAGCAACGGACAGACGGTCAGACGGACAGACGAACATGGCTAGATCGATGGTGATGCTGATCAAGAATAAATATACTTTAAGGGTCGGAGATGCTTTCTTCACTGCGTTGCACACTTCTGATCAAAATTGTAAATACCCTGCAAGGGTGTAAAAAAATTCAGCCAGAACGACCTTTTTAATATCTTGAAATATTAGGCTCGCACTTCTAGCGCAGTGCCTATCCTCCCGAGATTCATATACGAAAAGATAGATTGCCAAAATTATAAGAGTTATATTGAATGTTAAATATTTAATTGCGAAAAATGTATATTTAAGTGGTTAAAAGTTAAAATAAAAGGGGAAACATTTTATTTCAATAATTAAAATCCTTAAACATGTTATTAGTACTTAAACTGCATTTATTAAAATGTTAAGAAATGTAATACAATATATTTTATGAAGCAACACTTAGCCAAAGCTTAGACTGCTTTTAATAAGGTATCGTGGGGCATCGAGTAGATAAGCTTGTTCCAGAAGTTCGGGCTGTCCCGTCTCAAGTAGGTGTTGAGTACCATGTAGGCCTTTAGCTCGCTGTCCAGTTCGTCAAAGCTCTCAACATCCGGATAGAGGATAACGATCAGCCGCTTGCACCGATCCGTGGAGGTGGCGTGCAGGGCGAGCCGGAACTCCAGTTTTCCCCAGGTGGACTCCACAAAGTTCTTGGTCATCAGGATGATAATGCGCCGCGAGTCCTTCACCGACCGGATAATGCATTCGGGAATGGATGCGCCCACCTGCCAGTCGCGGAGGTAGAAGCACAGGCGGAACTTGCGTTGACCCTTCTCCAGGGTCTCCACAAACTCTTCTATAAGATGTTCGTCCTTGTGGGTGAAGGACAGGAAGGCGTCGAACTTCTTCAATCGTTCCAGGTCCTTTCGGACAGCCATGCTCATGCATATTTCGTGCTCGTAGAACCAGATCAGAATGGGCTGCTTGAAGTAAACAAATGCGTTAAGAGCCATGATCAGTACCATGCTAAAAACGATTAAGATTAGAGGATAGATGAAGTAAGAGGGACATATTTTACTCTCATCCACCAAGGCCAGACGTTTTCCCAGATTACTGCAGTGCAGTCGGGCATAGTCGGGTATATGTTGCGAAATATTCTTAGCGAAAAAGAAAAACCCGCTGCAAGTACAGATCCAGGGATTTCCAGACAGAAATACTTTCAGTCGTGTAGAGAGTACTAAATTGTATATGAATTGTTGGGATGGTAAATCGATTTCCGAAATATTATTATTTCTGAGGTCCAAGCTAGTTACGGAGTCGGGCAGTGGGGGGAATCGTGATAGTTGCTGACGTCGGCAGTCCACGTTTACGGCAGAACTCTCGGAATCTTCAAGGCAACACATGCAGCTCTCGGGACACATTGAAATGTTACATCGATCCAGGGCAGCGGAGTATTCTAGAGGATCTCGGCTCTTCAGTAAAAATAGAAACGGTTTATCCTTGCAATAACAGCTCCAGGGATTTCCGGACAGTTCGATAGTGGTCTCATTATGATTATTGTAAAAGTTAACGACCTCAGCATCAAGAGACCTCAAGCTGTTGTTCCGCAAGTCCAAGTTCGCCGTGTTGTGAGTGACCAAAAGCGGAGGCAGTTTCTGCGGAAGTTTCGTAAGGCCATTGTTTACCAACAACAAAGATAGCTGATAGGGACTGTGGTCCGGTAGGTCTTGGTAGTTCACAAATCGGCTGCTACAGTTGATCAAAAAGGTTTCCGTGCCGCCATCAAAGCAACATTTGCATGCTCTAGGACAATTCCCGCTTAATTGTTCAAAGAATACGTCCTCTTTTCCAGATATTGATTCCAATAGTTGCACCAAAGGCTCTTCGTCACAATTTGCCATCCATCTGATGCCATCTTGAAAGACCCGATCGACGCTCTTTAGGTATTTGGCAACTCCACTGTCGACCGTTTTGATGGGATTATTTGAAATGTCCAAAGAACTCAGTTTCCTTGGCAGTTGATGGATGCTGAGACTGGTTATTTTGTTGTCGGACACATCGAGCATTACAACTTCGATATAGCCAGGTAAGGTGTTGTTGGGTAGCTGGCTTAACTGATGCCCGGGAAAATCTAGCCGAATCTCTCCATCGATTGGAATGGGCAGGGGTGGAATTTGTGTACGGTTTCCCTCAAAGCAGCGGACTCGAAAAAGATCTATGTAGGAGCACTCGCAGCCCGCAGGACATCTTAGTCCATTTGTTCCAATTGTGAATTTACAATACATTTCAGAATCGCAAATAAGGGCAGTTAGGTTCTCGAAGGGTTCATAGGGCCCTTCGTAAAAAATGTACTTGAGTCTACGATAATTTTCAAAACACTTCATTTTCACTGTCATTTGACCATCCAACATAAACTCTTCGAGGTTTCTTTGTAGTTCTGGCAAACTGTAAGGGAATAGTAAAATATTAACTTTGTAAGCTGATAAGGAGCTAAGGGCTTAACTACTTACCCGAAAAATTTGAAATGAGTACATAGTTCAGAATCGTTAATAAGTAATCCTGTGATAGAAAGATATCGTATCCTTCCTGTGCTTGCAGCAACATAATCATTTATTCGACCTACATTTACAGATCGCTCAAATTTAAGGAATAGATATATTGGTCCCCCTTTATAATGAATATCTTGCTCGCGTATCGTTAAGAATTCCGAACTTATTGTAAAATTCGCCACATGCTTCACATTAAGCTCTCTAAGGTAAAACGATGCAGGTCGTAGTCTGGAATCTTCTAAGTTTCGGATTCCCAATATCACTAATTCCGTTAGATTTATCATTTCACTTGATAATGCGACGGTGTTCCACTCCCTAGAATTTTTATCAGTCCACGTAAAAGTTATATTTGAGTCTTCTAAGTCCATATCCATATTATATTCATTTGTAATTATAGATGAGTCCATTTGCCGACAGGTCTTGTGTCTGATTTTACTGGCTTTCAAATAAAGTTCACAATAATCATCTCGAATATTTTGCAAAAAGCTGCCACCGACTAATGTGAGGGGAACTAAAGCCAAACAATACTCCAGAAGTCTCCACATTGTTCCATCTGAACTCGATAAGCGTTGAATTTGCTCTGAGCTCCAACTGGAAGTACCCACGAAATTATATTAATCAGCTGAACACAGAAAAGTTATACAAATATTTTGGGCAAAAAGTATGAATTATTGTTCCCGTAGGAAAACAGCTGTGAAAGAAATAAGATAAGCAGAGAAATTAAGCTTCGGGAAGCCGGAGCTTGGACCCAAAGGGTTTTATAGTTATTCCAGATTTTTCTCATTTAAATTTAATTATTTAAATTTGGTAATTTTTAGAATTGAGTCGTGCAATTTTGTAAAATGTTTAAAGCGTTTTTGTATTTAATAAATTATATGTTCAGTTAAAAGAAATATCATAGATATGTCTATTTTTATATGTACTTTTTTAGTACGTTGAAAACTTCTTACTGTAATTATAATAACCTCCCTCTGAAAGGGGGGAAAATGTGTATAAGTATTTTGTACTTTTTTAATTCGGGAAAATACATATTTAAATATTAACCCCACTTATAGAATATATCAATAGCTTTAAACAAATGTGCTACAACTTAATAAACTCTTTACAGAAGACAACGTTTTTTTTTAAGTACATCTTGCCACGAAACTCTAATACTAGTATTAAAAACAAACCCCTAAATATGATTTTAATCTAAATTCCCAAGCCCGTACCAAAAGTGTCAAAAATATGCGATTCACTTCCCCCTCTCTCCCTCGAATTCCCGAGTAAGTAAACCTATCATTCGGCAGATGAGATCAATTTAAAACCACGCGCCGTATGAGTGCCAATAAGGCGAGCAACATAAATTCATATTAGCGTGCATATATTTACACAAAAACACACAGAGTAGAATAGACAGAAATAACCGAACGCATGTATACTCAAACATATCTCAAACATATCCATATTGTGTATTGAAATTAATCGCTTAACCCTTTTGCATATGTCACGTTCCCTCCCGAAAATGCTTAAACCCGGACAAGGGACCATGACAGTTGGGTGGAAAAGTCTGTGTACAGTCAGCGAAGGAAATAAGTCGAGCTCAAGGACGACATCTCCATCGACCAAACCACCCACCGTTGTGCCATTTGTATGGATTATACACGGGTAAATCATTAATATTTTTGTTTTTCTTAGCATTTTGACTTTCTGATGCCTTACAGAAATTTGCATAAAATGGGGTTTTTGTCGCCTCTGCCCTGGCAGTGTGTGCGCTATGAAAATTAATAAGGCAGGCTCCGCCCATCCCCCACTCCCACGGGATGCTTTTCCCTCCACCTTGTCCTTTGTTCTTGTTAATCCCAGCCATGCGAAAGGCGTCTGGGAGCATTTGATAAGATTTTGGCCCAATGACTCATCTTCTGCGTATCATTATCCTCAGAGACCCCTGATGATTATGCCGGATGCTGTTGATGAGTTTGTGTTTCTTTTCACTTCGTAGGGTTGTGCAGCGCACCAATCCTAATTGGTGTTGATAATGATTATAGGTTGTTCTTATTGAAGAATTAATTGTTATCAGCAGCTGGCCGAGCATTTATTGTACCTATATATAGCCGAAAAGAGTCATAAAAGTATGCTACAATATGCTGAGGCCCAAAATAAAGACAATCTCAAGTCTTAAATGCATATTTATGTAAATTCCATGAAAAAATACTTATTTTGACTGGAAATTCTATTACCAAACGGAAATTAGACACCTGAAACGCATTTCTCGCCGCGTCCATTCACTTTCCACATTCCAAGTGGCCCAGACTTTCGAACCCATCCCCGTGAATGAACTCGAATAGCCAAAATAGCCTTCACATATACTTTTTATTTTATAAAGTATTATATTTTAGGTATTATTTAGGTATTATTATTACATAATCGTAAGTTAGGGTAACTGCTCAAGAGTTACATAATAATATGCAGACATCAGTCTCTGAATATCACGTAGTCGACCTGTTAAATGTTATTTTAATGCTATAACAAACGCGTTATTTTGGTAAGAATTTGGAAAGAAAATTATATTTGAAAAACAATAAACAATTATTTGTTTAAGTAAACAGCTTAGATAATATTTGTAATATATTAACGTTCTACAAAATGCATAAATATTGCAAAATGGATCAAAAACAAACAAGAACTTTTATGAAACCATTTTACTTAAATTTATTTAATATATTAATTTTAATTTAATTGTTAATTGTTAACTATTTATGGCTTGACAAATATGATAGCTTTCCGTTAAAAAAGCTTATATTAAGAGCTGGAAATGTCGAAAATCAAATTCTTATTTAATATAAACTATTTTTATAAACATATGTATACATTTTCTTTTTCTGTGCAGAACGGCAGTTACCGAGCTGCGGGTTCAATGACTTCAGCAGTAGCAGCAACATCATCATCATTGTCAGAGCGGAATGCGCTCGCAGAAACATATGCTAATAAATTTCTCATAAAAAGCTCTTCACAATGCCAGCGCATCACGCTCGACAACAAGTAAATAAGTCGGCAATTGATGAACGTAAGTCGACCAGGTTAATACCGTTGGCTGAAAGAGAATTAATAACAAAGGCCTACATTTTTATGCCGTTGGAATTTACCAAATGCTTTAATTTTTATACAAGTTATAAATGCATTTACCTATAATAAGGAAAATTTAATTTAATAAAGAGAAAATATTTTCCTAAAATTAAATGAAAGTGAATGAAATAACAAACAAACACTGATAATATTTTTGGGGCATATAATTCCATTTAAATAATTAATAACTTTTTTATCTATTAATTTAAATGCTTAAATATTTTATTATTAAGTACCTAAGCCAACCACAAATATACCCCTCAGAGTTCATATGTGAGGGATAATCTTCGGATCATCCTTCGCTTATATTCCCTCAACTTACTTTTCCATCTACCATCCACAATCCGCATCGAGTTATATTTCATGTCACAATCGCCTCTCAAGTTATCCATCAAGCTCACCTTTAAACGCATTCACCCCTCATTCCATCCACTCTTATCTGCCATGGATTTTCCCCTCAGTCAGTCGGCAGGAGGAAAAATAATAAACCGAAATATTTTCCAGCTGATTTTCCACCAGTTATCCGACGTTCGTCTGTTGACACAATGCGGCACCGGAAATAATTGCACTGTAATGGCTTAATTGGTATTTATGATTGCAGATCGCCGTACGCCTGAACGTGAGATATTGAGATAATTGTGATTTCATTTATTGGGCTTGTACTTGAGGCAGCCGGGGAGATTTAATATGGAAATTGTTTTCAGCAAGGGCTTTTTTGTATGCAGACGGCAAATAAGAGAAAGCGCAGTATTAATTTATATTGAATGGGTAAATTATTATTGCGACCTTAATTGGGTGTGTAAAATGGCCCTAATTGCATTTATAATTATTTAATGGTATTTACTTTTGGTTTATATACCTTTTGGGAGAAAAATTTGTATATAATTTAGTCAAATATCCTTTTAGTTAAGGATATTTCCATTATTATTTGCCATACAACAAGTACTAATTTGCTTGAAATATTTTCCCTTAAAAGTGCTGCTGCAATTTGTCAAACGGCTTTCGTTTTGCAATTGTTATAAATTTTCTAGGAACGCTCTTACTTACCTGGAGGAATTTGCGATTGCAATTTGTCGTCATTATTGCCGCTCAGTTGTAAGTTTACAGCTTTTGTGAGTTTATTGGCAACAAATGGGCGCCGGCAGCTCGTTAGTTGGACTCGTTAGCAGTTAAGGTGCAGCTAGGGCGCATTTTATAAATATGTTGATGCCACACCTCTGGAAAGTGCGCAGAATATTGCGTTTCATAATGGCCAGCGGAGGCAGCGGAGCGAATTGATTTGTTCCATGTCACGTAGTCACGCTCCTGGTTCCCAGAAGCGCGAACTTCGGCCCTCGGAGGATACTTAATATCCCTTCAATCCTCCGCACTCGCGTAATTTTAGTTGCGAAAAATAGTAATCTTTAAGCTTTAAGCACGCTTTCGCCCTTTCGGCCATTAGCATAATCGATGGCACTTTGTTTTCCCAGCTTCCGCTCTGCTTCAGCCATTATTCTCGCAAGGAGGACGGTGGGCGGGAGTACATATGCCCGAAAGTAAATGAATTAATTAACCATGTCACGAGCTTTAAATTTCAACAAAAGGCAGCCACCGCCGAAGTCGGAACAATTGCAATGCGAAAATTTAATTAAGTTGCAGCCATCAGCGAAAGAACTTTGTTGCCTCGGGGTCTTCCAGTAGGTCCTGGTAGTCGTCCTCCGTCCTCCGTCCTGCGTCTCCTACATATATATACAGTTAATATTGCAATTAAGTTTTCGTGCAAAAAGTTTCGCTGCTTAATTGTAAAACAGTTGTTAATTAGATTTATCGGGGTTGTCTGTCCAGAATGGAGTTTTCGCGGCAACTTTAATGAAATTTCCCTCATTATAAGGTGAAAGCATTTAACAGGATACAGTTTAGCAGCGAAATGAAGACACGAAAGGAGTATAGAAACTTGGCAAGCTGATATTCTAGATTGTACTTGGGTGTTTATGTTAAATTAAGCAATTATAATACAGGCAACAAAAGTTTATCATTATTAGTTCTTGGTAAATTTAAAAACAAGCTAAATACCTCAATGTTTTTAGCACAATTTTTCCGTGATTATGTCTTTAAACCCTTTTGAAAATTCACAGAGCAGCATTGGAAAGTAAAAGGTGTAAGTAAAGGCTATTAAAAATATGGAAATGTTGCAGAATAAAATAAGAAAATTCCTTCTGTAAACTTTCTCCTAAAACAGACCAAATAAATGTAATAAGAAGCCTCGTAAGTTGTTAAATGAAACGGTTGGTAAAACATTTTACCCTTTAATTACTACAGTATTTGGATTGTAATTAAAACTGTGAGCTTAAATCGGATTTTTTGCTACCAGCTCCTGTTTATATTGTTCCACAGGACACGCAAAAAGTTGAGTGAACATTTTTGGTAGCACAAATTTCGCTGGCACATCATAATTTGGTCAGCGTTTTATGCGCTGTTCGTTGCTGCCTTTTGATATGAAAATGTAAATTTTCAGTGAAATGCTGGCACTTTCCCCACCCACACCAACATTGACATGACAGCTTTTTCTCGTAAAATGAATTGTACATAATTCAACGGGCAGAAACTTTAATTGCTCGTGTGATCAGCTTTTCTCTGGCCTTGCTTTAAATTTCCGCTTGAAATGGAAGACACGTGTTGGCATTTGCCCCACCCTTGTGAAAACATATTCTTCTGCTTGCCGTACTCGAAAATGCTATGCAAATTTACACATTTACAAATGTATTTATTGAAATTAACTTAGGTTCAAGCGGAATTGTTTCCTGCACAGGAAATTTGCTTGTATTTACATTTCTGCGGATTTCCGGCTCAACAACAGCATCACATGAGCATCACATTCATCATCATCATCATTCATCACATTCACCATAAAGACTCTCTAATGTAATGATATTTTTAAAATATCCCTTAAATTCATCAAACTTTGTGGTATTTTGCTATTTCTATTTTTTCCTTTTTGAGCGAAAAAAAAAATTTAGCAGAGGGAACTATAGTTTTGAAACGTATTGTGCCAGTTCGATTACACACAAATATGTATTTGCATGCGGAATACATTGCCTGTTCAATTTCATATGCAAAATTACAAATGTTAGTGGCCAGGGCCAAAATGGAATTGATTGTTGGCCGAAACCGGCATGCAACCAATTTCCCTAGAACTCAATTAACTATAGTTCCGCATGAACTTCTGCCGCACATTGCGGGGTTTCAATTTCAATTATGGCAAATTCAGGATAATGAATAGAAGTGGTGGAATATTTAACCGAACTCGATTTTTGCTCGTGAATTTAATTTAACAAAATTCAAGACTGCGAAAGTTTGTAAAGCAAAAACGTGAAGTTTTCTAATTTTATATAAATTGTATGTATTTATACATTCTGTGGTTTTATGCAAAGAGAATAGGTTGATTTTATGCCAAATTATGTTTTTTGTTTTTTTTAAATAAACAATAGCTTGTAATATGAGTTTATGAATTTATTTAAACCTTATTTGTGGTTTTATTTAAAGAGTAAGAATTGAAGAATTTAATGGAGAATATATTGTACTATTTGCGAATTAATTTGTACTTCTTAAATAACAATTCAGGCTTAACCTAACTATGTTTTAATATTTTATGGAGAAATCAATGATATTTACTTTTATTTAAATTTTAATAATTAATACCCCAAACTTTACCAAATCCATTTTTTTTATAGCCAAGATCCCCCATTGTATTCTCTCCGACTGTTTGTTTCTATTTGATAGATTTTATCTTATTTTCTGAATGTTTTTTGTCACCCATTTGGATTGACACTTGAAAGCCAGCTAACTCAAACACGTAGACGTAGACGGCAAACGATCCAGCGTCATATATTATGTTCCCAGCAAGGACATCAATTCCTTTTTCTGTGCGTGCACATCGCAAACAAATAAAATGCCAGAGCTAGGAGGAGCTCCAGGGTTCAAGGACAGCTGTGCAATTGTTTGGGCCGCTCTCGGCTCCCCACGTGCATAATTTGTGGTCAACACAAACACAGAAACGGAGAGTGGTAGCTGCTGGCTTTTATTTTCTGCCCAGAAGAGTGGGTGTCTTGTAGGGGAAAGAACAAAAAAAAATATATAAGTGAACTTGGAAGGAGCCGGCGGCCAAGAGGACGACCGCACACCAACTGCCAGGGTCGTTATTCAGGACCTTACCCATGTCTGCTTAGCGGCGAGATACCGAAAAGTTGTGGGCAAGAAGGACCTCCACAACGTCAACATCACGTAGAAAGTGGAAAAGCTTGTGGGATTTAGGTTGAAGGGGTTGGGAGGACCTGCCCCATATTAAGGTTAAAACCTGCCTCACTTGAACCGATGCCTGTGCATTTCCATAAATAATCTGACCCAATTCGAGGACAGATTTGGAATGGCAAAATAATGTGCCATTACATATACATAAAACCCATTCATCAATATGGAAAATATTATCACAAAAATCAACAGAATGGATTGCTAATGTTAAACATATCAGCAAAGGCACGTTTCAACGTATCTGTTAAAAATGAAATGGTTTATATTTATAAATCTTTTACTTAATTTGCAGTAATTTATTTTATTTTTTTTCCAAGTTGGTTTAAATTTCTTACAGCTATAAATTGAGCAGTAAGCTAAATAAACTCCATACAAGGTCACCCAAGCCTCCATATATAATATGGAATTCCAAGGACTTACATCGTTGGATGTCCAACATGTAATCAAATGCTTAGAAATTTTATTATCATTATTATTTATTTTCGTTATTGCTTTGGCCATTCCCCGGTGTGTCTGTGACACAAATCGCCTTCTGTCTGGGCATAAATAAAGCAATAAATCAGTGAAATACAATACATCACCTGTGACCCAAATGCCCAACCCAACTCAACCTTCGTGCACATTCCTGTGAGCAAAAAAGGAGCAAAAATTCTCTCATAAATTATGCCAGCTTTGGCCGCTGCTGGAATATGACATATTTTCAACTTGGACTTTGACACTGACCAGCGGCCTCCTTTGACTATTTATTAGCCTGGCATTTTTCCGTTTGGTAAAGAAATACATTAATTAAGAATCAATTTGGCTTGTCAGAGAAGCTGATTTAATATTATGTTTCCGTCGTTCGTTTTCCTTGAGCTGAGCTTTGTGGCTCAATTTTTTTTTCAGTTGACAAGGCATCAAAGGGAATCCCATCAAGTTGATGAGGGAACTGGGAAAACGTTATAAATTAAAGGAAAATGAGGAAGGAAAAACCTCAAAATGAATAAAATAATATTCCTTTAGTTGATACCTTTTTGTGTCCATCTTTTGGCATAGTTTAACAATTTAAGCAAGCCATTTTTAAGTTCAAAGACGACTTACTGCCGCACGTGCAAGGACCTCTAAAAAATCATTTTTAAATAGCCTTGTATGGTCCTTCCGTGCTGCACTTCTTCAAAGCTTTCAACTACTTAAGCCGAGAGGGAATTTTTAGATATATATTTTTAGTGCGCCTTTCCAGCGAAATAAGGATAAATAGCCACTTGAGAGGGCGTGAGTATCCTTCGGCTAGCTCATGAGCATCCTTTGCCAGTTTTTTGAAACATATATGGACCGTGTGTGTGTGTGTGTGGGCGGGGCTGTATCCAAAATGATTTGCTTCGCTTAAATTTCTGCTTTGAATGCACGTAGAAAATAATAAATCTTGGGCGCACACACACGGAAAAACTCCCATGCGTGTTAACTGTAAAAGTAATGCACTAAAAAATAGCTAACCGAAGCCCAAGATGGCGGCAGGGGATTCCCCTTTTACCGTAGAGAACGAAACGGAGCCAAACCGCTATCTCCATCTCTCCAGTGCAAACAAAACTTGGCGGAACAAAATGCAAACATTTTCGCCAGCTTTTCTTTAGCATTTTTTGTTTGCGAGGGAAATGGCGGGAAATTGGCGGCGTGGTTGGGGGAGGAAATTTGCATTGCCCGCTGGCACTCGCTTGCGGTCTGCTACACACATTTACCTATCGCGTGCTTTTTATTTCGCCTTGTTTTTTTATTTCCGAGGCATCCAGAATTGTTGTGTTGTGTTTTCTGTTTTATTTTTCAAATTCGTTGCATTTTTATGATGCCGACTAAGTGAAGCGGAATGGAATTGCTTACCAGCAACATACCGCCATTGATAAGAAAGTGTGGCATTAATTAAACTCATAAATAGTCGAGTTTCTTTACAATTTAGTGGTTACATTTTTCTTTATTTATTTGTGATATTTTTCTCTTTTATCAAAGCACTAATTGAAGCACTTTCAGCTGGGCATTCCCCAATTCACTCAAGAAAAACCATTTTAAATCCCCTTAAGACCCAAATAAAAGCCCATAGAGCATTTTAAGCTTAGTTTATTCACATGCTCCTTCAATTGACCCAACTGGAAATTAAGTTTCAGCTCGGAAATTTCATCTGTTTGACCCAAAACAAACCGAAAAGGTAAATTTACTTATCACACTTAAAACGCATTGCCTTTGAATTGGGACAGAGAGAGAGAGAGAGAGAGCGCAGGGCCTGGCATATAGGGGAAATTCTTGCAATTCACTTAGCCGAAGGAAAAGCCACGCATTGCATTTCCCTCTCTCCCTGAGCCCTCATCCAGAATACATTTGGCCGTCCAGCAGTATCCAATTGCAAGCAATTTCTATTGCCCCCCTCGCTCGCCAGAGGGCCCCTCGTGGGCCAACGCCATCCATGCCTTCTCCAGTGACCCAATTTCTCACGTTTGGCTTTCATGTTTTCTGCACCCTGCAGCCCATTACCACCACTGAAAAGGGGGTGTGCGTGTACACTGGCAGAACTTGAAGGAAAAACATCTTATTACGACATCAGAGTATTTTGAATACTGTAAGGATTGGCACTTGAAATAAATAGATATTGTTTGGTATTATGAGGAGAATCTCTAAGTCTCCAAGCTAAAAACAATATAATATTTATCTAAGGCTTATTGATATATATTATAAGTAACACACATTTGATGTAGTAATGCAAAATTAAAACTGATACTGGGCATACTGTTTTTATTCAAAATCTGATGTCCAAATTCAAAACTTTAAATATTTTTAAAAGCAGAAAAAAAACCTTTCCTAATTTTTTTACCCTAGATTTTCTTAATTCTTAAGAACAAATAATAGTAACTATAGAAAAATAAATACATGTTAAAGAATGAAGACTATTTTATATTTAACTTAAAATACAATACATAAATTTATTACTTAAATTACGAATTAAATTGCTTTTAAAAGAAATGAAATGAATTGTCTAAAGTATTCTTATTTCTACTGAAATAATAAATTTACACACCTTTTGGTTACTTGTATTTCTGAAAAACATATATTTAATAATTAAATTTTGGTTATTTCACAATTTCGTAACTGGTATCCCTCTTTTTCCTTTCAATTCTCCCAGTGCCCTACCAGAAAACCAGCTGCCTGCCTATCCCCCTGCAATCCACAGCCACAGCTCCTCCTCCATGGCTGTGGCCTGTGTTACATTTAACGACTTTCGAGTTCAAATTGTACAAAATTTACGATGCTCGGCTATCTTCGCACTCGCTCCCAAAAAAAAATTGCTTTTCTCTGGCCGCTGCTGTTGTTGTTAGTTCTCCTCTGGCCTTTCCGTTGGCGTTTTCACCGCTCGTAGCTGTTGTTGCCTTTGGCCGGCGTTAATTGAGGCGCAAAATGAACGCTGGGAGTAAGGGGGGCGGATTGCCCGAATCGGAGGGCAATCGCCATGAACAATCATTGTCTGGCAGGCATTTAATTCAATTGGCAACGACGACCCCCGAGCGACCGCGGTGGCGGCGGCATAATTAAATTCGGCTTTTCATAAATCATAACAGCAACCGTAGCAGTAATCATTGTTATAATAATCATAATTATAATGTTAATGGCGCACTAATTATTTAAAATGCATTCCCCCGGTTATCGATGTTTCGGTGCACTTAACACATTCATTCGGCTTCAATTTCTATGTTTAATCACTTGAAATGGCAACGTTTTGGACTGACCATTGGGGAATATCGATAATTTAATTATGCAACCGTCGGTGGTTGGGGCTGACCGGCAGAGCAGGGTCCAATTAATTGGAAACTGGAGTAAGCAAAGGATGTTTGCTCTTAGAACAAAATAATTGGTACGTATACGTGATAATTGCGTGCGTATACTTGATATGACCATTAGTTGAAGGACTGCTATTGAAATGGGAGTTTTGCTAAAGATTTGGGAGACGAATTTAATAAGGGAAAAATACCTAAAACAAATAAATGGAACATGAAATCAGGTATTCATGAAACGTGACAATTTATTCTATTTAAAGATTACAATTACCCTATTAAATATTGCTTAATTTAATTAGTAATATTATTATTTATCCATCTCAAGTGCATTCCATACCATAATTATAATCTTTCTTTCTTTCCATCTCTCGTACCTCTTTCAAGTTCGGAAACTTAAATAATAACCATCCGAGTAACCTCAAAAAACGTTCAATGTCATGCAGACTAAATGCTTCAATGCATTTCTTTACCTGATAACCATTTGTCTCGCTTACTTTGGTTTATTTGTGTTTGCACGTGTAATTGCTGCACGTTGCAGCAACCGATTTGCCGGACAAAAGGCTTATGAAAAGCCGCTGCCTAAGCCTCCCTCCGACTTCAACTTCAACTTGGGTCCGAAACACAAAGAGGGCCATAAAGTTACCGGCTTCATTCATTTGGCGGCCTCTCAGCCCTCAAGTTCATAGTGGCCATAGCTGTCCATTCAATGGACATTGGCTTAAAAAGAAAAACAGAAAAAATAAAGATAATACCTGATGAGTAGGTAAAATGTTTACACAAGTTGAACCTACCTTAAAAACTAGATTTAATTATTATCAGAATTTATAATATAAATATGAAGAAGTAAGAATATAGCGTAAAAAAACCCCATTTGAACCACTGCCATCAAAAAGGTCCCAGCTGAGCTTAGACTTAACTATGTTTTTTTTAGGTCTTCTTCTTCAGCAGTTTTTCTTCAACTTTATCTCTACTTTTTATTTTCTGTTTGCTGCTGGCATAGTTAGAAGGCGTTTGGCGTTGGGTTCGTTTGCACAATCTGGTGTCGGTCGTCAAGGTCGTCAAAGATGCAGTAGCCAAAATGGCAAAAGCGAGAAAAAACCACATCTCTTTACGTAAATCAAAAGCGTCACCAGCACCGAGTTGGCCAAGACTCGCGTGGAATGAATACAACGAGCGGCGGGCCAATTGCATAAGGCGCGCGTGCAAACACGATTCCGGCGATGGAACCACCTTTGCCTCCCAACCCGTCGGGGGCATCTTCTTCATCCGCTTCTTCGCCAAGCCAAGCCGGGTTGGATGCACAAGGTTTATGCGGAGATGATATCTAGAGCTTGAGGAAATTAAAAAGAAAAAGGAAAATTAAATGAAAATTATTTAAATAAAAATAAAGTTTTGGTTAAGAAACTTGATATTTAAAGTGGTAAAGAAATACATATTTTATCAAATAAAAAATGTTATAAATTCTAATGCTTTTTAACATTTTAAATGGATTTTGCATTGTAATTATTTTTCCAAACATTTGAATTACAATTCCTTTGAAGCCGCATAAACATTCCCAGTGTCGCATTAATATTCATACCTCCGATCCGAAACATTCGTGGGAGCATAAATCATCAGACACTTTTTCTGGCGCTTGCATATATGTACATGCCTGTATATACGTACATTAAAGTGGTTTAACTTTTTTGGAATTGAAGAATAAATGCAATAGCTTCAAACAAAAGGCTTGAAAAAGACAATAGTCAGGCTGGAAAACAATGCGATGAGTCAGCGCACGAACAATAAACGGAAGAAGTCTTTAAATTAAAGAGAGACCTTACATTCCCTTGTCAATTTTTTAATTAAATATTTATCAATAGATTTTCTACCTTATATATAATAGAATATATTAATAAATATTTAATCAAAGCCAATATAAAATATCAATAGTTTAAGCTTGGTGAGCTGAAACTGATTAAATTATTTTAACTCATTTTAATTCCAAGCAAAAATGCCTGGGAAAAATATTAAATAAAAATGCCAGTCTCCTTGTTTTGTTGTCAACTTACTTGTTAATTAAATTTTTATCAATTTTCCCCATTTAATTAATATAATATTAACTAAATATTTAATAAAAGCCAAGAATAAATATCAACAGGTAAGGCTTTGTAATCTGAAACTAATTAAGTAATTTTAATTCCTGTAGGAAAATATTTAATAAAAATACCCGTCTCCTATTTCTCTAGGATATCCACCAGTTTGCCGCTTTTGTTCACAATTTTCCGTTGAAAGGCAAACACAAACACACAGAGCTAACGCTCCCTTTGTTTTTCTGTATTTTTTTCCCTTTTTATTTTAGCAAATCCAATAAGCACTTTAATCCAAGTCAAACAAAAAAAAGTCTCCTGGCTTTATTTCCCCTTTTTTTAGCGAAACACAGAAAACCTCCACAGGGCTTAGAAAAGAAAAAATAATAATAAAAACAAAAAACAAACAAACAGCACCAAAATAAATGGAAAAGGAGTAGTAAAAAAATTGTCAACTTCTGACCAGCTGTACTCGGTCTATTCCCCATGGGGCATACACCGCCACGAAATTTAATTTGAGTGCATTCAGTATTACCTTCTCGTTTTTTTATTGTGTACCTGAGGCCAAGCGAATGGAGAGGAATAAACACAAATGGCTTATGACAAGAGACCAGGCCAAAGGCATTGAACCCAGAATAAATTGAATTGTCAGTGGATTGCAGTGGGAATCGAGGTAGATAGCATAATGAAACTATAATAGATTAGAAATTAAATGCAGTGGTTATTCTATAGTTATACAGAGCTGACAAATAAATTTAATACCTTTCTGCTTGCAATTCCTCAAACCAACTCAATGGCAGTTTATGAAAATTCAATCACCATCACCGTGTTTAGTGGAAGACAGTCATTAAGCAATTAAGCTGTAGTTTACGCAATCGCTAATCAACAATTAAAATTCACTCAGCCGAGCGAAATGGAGTGATGTCTTTGAAGTTCAACAGCCAGAAATTGCATGATTTATGGCCAGTGCGGGCCTTGGCCAGAGACAATGATGATTGTAATGGTAATAATGCCGGGGCATTATGATTTTAATGAGTTACAAATGAAAGTGTTTCTTCAGGGTCTCCGCCAGCCCCATTAAATGCCTTTTAAAATGGTTTCGCTCGCTATTTTATCTCTATTTTTCTCCTTTTTCGCGTCGCATCGGTGTCTGCTGACAACTCAGTTTGCGATTTCCTGAATTGTTATTATGTCTTATGCCTAATTTAAAATGCCATAGTTCGGCCTTTGTCTTCGTTTTTTGCTGTCCAAATATAGCTTGGAAAGCGAAAATAAATAATAAATAATAAATAATAGTAATGGAGTGTGAGGGAGACCCGTTAACTATATTTATTTACATGCCGGCATTGCATAATTTACATAACTAATTGAATATTTAAGCATTTCGCATTGCCAAATTTAGCCAACAAATTGTATTTTTTTTTTTGCCAGCCCATTAATACATAATAAAAATGTATGCTGGCTCATTAGCCTGTGGCAGGCCAAAAGCCATATTTATTGTTAAAAATTTAAATTTATAAAAACAACCAATTTAACAAAAAAATGAATTGCTTAATAATGAATAGCGTTGGCAAACCCTTTATTTGATTTATGAAATACAGCTTTGTTTGGGAAATCCATTTAATCAGCACATAAATTTAAATTAAAAATAATTAGCTTGCATATTGAAAGTGCAAGAGTTCATTTACCGTCTATTTTTATTCTTTGTTACACCTGAAGTTCGTTTAACTTTAGACCAAGAGTGAATTACCATATCCAAGGCAGAGATCCAGCTAATTATGAGCCAGCATTAACCTGCTGGCTATCTTTATTTCGATCATTATTAGACTTCAGTCTCTGTAACCCACTTTTTGTCTTCTCTTCTTTTTCGAATCTTTGTTCTCTCAAGTTCTGGGTGCCCTTTTTATATAATTTTCTTCCATTCTCCATGCCTCGCTAATTTCATATTAAAATCAATAATGCCTTGTAAAAGCTGCTACGCCCAAAAAAAAGGGAAATAAACGAGAAAAAAGGTGTTATTTTTTTGTAGTAACATTTAAAATGCAGCAAACTGGTTGGTCCCCGGCCCCCACACATCCGCACTTCGGAGCCAAGTTCAAGCCATTTTAATATTTGACTTCTCAACAAATGCTCGTTCTGTGTGCACTCTCGTCCTCATTTAGTATTCATTTAATATTCCATCCATCGACTGCATACAATATTAAATACCCTTGAAGGAAACTGTTTGTGTTTTACGGAACTTCTTTAAAGACAAAACCTTGAATATAAATAAGAATGAGGTTACAAGTGGCATAGGGATATGGTAAGCTTTGGGCTAATGGTCTTGCAGAAGAAATTAAATTAAAAATAGTTAGACTTATATTTAATGTATATATTATATTATACATATTATATTATTTATATTATATATATATTAATATTTTAATATAACAGGCACGAATTAATTTCTAGTACTAGCTATAGTAGTTTAATATTTACATATAATTTTCTACTTCCGAGAAGAAAGAGATTATTTGATTCTAAATAAATGCTTTTATATATGTTTTAAATAATCAACTCTTACTCTAATCAAAAAATATTAAGATGATAATTTCATAGCTTCAAGATAATTAAAAATTTATTTAATATAAATTGAAAAAGGAAATATTTATTAATTTTGCTGCAGAAAATATATTTGAAGACTAAATCATTTCCTTAACACTTATGGATAAAAATAAATAAAGAGTATTCAAAATGTATACTTATGCTATACAATTTTTCTTATATTTTCGTTACCTTTATTTTCCTTTCTCTCCCTATCTTTGTGTGTGTTTGGTCATTTAGTTTGCCCATTTTATTGTCTCTCCCAGGGCTTTCGGTACAATCAACTTTTCGAGTTTCTTCTGGTTCTGGCTAGCCGCCGCTCCCCCAACCACAATTTCTCCCATTTCCCTCTGCACACCTTGGCGAGTTGAAACAAAATGCATATTGAATTTGAATTTGATTAGGAATGTCGGTCGGTCGACACACATTTTGCCATTGTTAATTTATGCACACGCCGAGCATAGTGTCCGCAGCAGTTGGCCACTGATTGGCTGCCAGGTGAGGCGGGGCTGATCATCGAAGGGGGTACTGCTTTAAATGGAGTAATTACCGGCGTATTGAAAGGTGGCTCAGGGCTTCCCTCCACCTCTAAGCCCCTTTCCCTGACGTTCCGCACAAGAAATGGGTGAATGGATCGAAGTGGGCTTTGGCCAAGAGTGAGTGGCGTTCAAAATGCGGGTGTCGGTTTTGTCTGTTTGCTTACACTGGGAGATAGGTAAGTTAAATAAGGTAAGATGTCAAAATGAGAGGTTTTGAGCTAAAGAAATTTTTAGAGATTTTTAAACATTTAGTTAGGTATCTAAAAGTATGCTATGGTATAATTTCTTTAAGAAATAACGTGTTAAAAAGCGCTACAAATTACACTCAATAAAAGAAAGTAAAATTGGGTAAGAGACGAACTGAAGAAATAGTTTCAGAGCTAAAGAAATACTTAAAGATTTTTAAACACTTTCTAAGGCATCTAAAAGTATGCTTTAATATAATTTCTGTGAGAAAAAACGTGTTATAAAGCGCTACAAATTACACTAAATAAAATAAAGTTAAATTGGGTGAGAAACGAATTTAAGTAATAGGAATAAAGACATAAAAACATGTTTTAAACACTTTCAAAGGCGTCTAAAAGTATGCTATGATAAAGTTTCTTTGAGAAATACCATTTTAAAACCGATCAAATTTAGCCTACGATGTTTTAAATATTTAGATATTTTATTAAACAATATTTAACTCTTTTAATGAAAAAATACAATTAATTTAAAATGTTATTAATATTATTAATTTAATATATTTAGCCCTTGCAGTATCTCTGCTACAATCTTAGAATTCTGTCAGCTTTTCTTTGGGTGTAGCTACCGGTAAACGTGTTTGGCATGAGCCAGACCCGTGCGGCCGAAGCTTTACAAGTGCCAAAGTAAGCACTGCCCAGTTAGTGCCCGGCCCCTCCAAAAATCCCGTCCCCCCATTCCGCTCGCTCTCGTAACGCTCGAGTTAAGTCGGTCGGTAAATTATAATGCGAAACTCTTTGCGCAGCCGGGCATATCAACAGTTGGCTCCCCTAACTCGGCATCGGCATCGAACCTAACCTAACTTCAGGTAGCCCAGCCGACTTCTGGCGTTTTATAACACCCGCCCGGACGGTGCATTGTCTGGCCTGGTATATAACCAGCCTATTATGTTACCGGTGACAACTCCGTATTCCCCTGGATAATCACTCTATATATCGCCAAATTGCTTTCGCTCGCTTCAAATTACTCAATTGAATTCAATTTCAGAGCCAGAGCCACAGCCAGAGCCATAGCCAGAGCCAGCCCCTAGATTAGTTTGGTTTAAATGCGGCATAATTGATTTTCACTGCCATCCAATAATTGGCTCGCTGGCCGAGCTATTATTATTTTATATTACGCGTAATTTGAACCGAACTGTTTGCTTTACTGCCACTCTTAATGAAACAGTCGGGCGCAACAGATGAGAGCTGTGATTTTAATGCCATGTCCTTCCTTGTCACTGCCTGACGCTTATCCTTTTTACGCGGTAATTTCCGAATGCATTTATCCTTAATGGATTGTGCATGTCGGCGGTTGAAACTTAAGAAGAAGGCGACTCCGAGCTCTTATACGCGGCGATGCATGACCGTTAGGCGCGTATAAGAGTTGGCTTTTGCTCTGAGCTCGAGCCACTTGTTTGACGCTGAGCTTGCAGCAAGTTTGACATCGGCTTGGGGAATATATTTAGCTTCTTAAATATAAAATATAATAAATATAAATATTTAAGAACAATTTAAACATTACAAAACCCTGAAGAGCTGAAAAAATACGAAATAAATATTAAAGAATAAAGAGTACATGTTGAAACTTATTTTTAGGAAAATATCAGTTAAAAATTGTGTCCCCTAACCCGAAAAATATCTTACAAGCTTTAATATAACAATCCTTAGAAAAATAAATTTTAATTTCGCAACTCTTCTAGCCTAGAGAACTCTCAGTCTTGGCCAAAGCCTAAGCCTAAGCCTTCTTAGCTCAAAAAAAAACTTTCTCTTTAATTTCCCCCAACCTCCTTTAGCTTCTTTTAAAGCTCCTTTGGTAATGCCCTGTTCCGCGAGGCTGCTCTATTCAAAAATAATGGCACTTATTCCGCTGAACGCTTCCACAATTCAATTACAGCCAGCGAACTCACACTAAACCTCGAGGAGGCATTTGGCCCAGCAACAATTAGTGAGCGTTTGCAAATTGCTCAACACTGGCACAACATCTTGAGGTGCCAAGAAGTTTGAGTTTTGCGAAAACTCAGTTAAGCAGAAGCAGCCAGCAACTACGACTGCCACTCGAAATGCAATGCACGGGCGGCTCCTGGTCGTTAATGAGCGGACGAGATGAGAGTTGGCCAAGAAGAGGCTTCGAGATCGCAGATTATTAAAAAACAACAAAAACAGCAGCAACGAATAATGCAGAAAAAGCGCGAAAAATGATACATTTCCAAGATGAATTAAGCACATAAATTCGCTTACAAAGAAACAGTTGAGGTGTAATTTTTAGCACTACAAAAAATGTTTAAAAGAATATTTTCTGATAATTTGGTTCATTTCTTAATTGGTTTAAAAATATATTAAAATAGTTTTTTTTAATATTTCTTCTTTTTATAAAATATTATCTTAGAGTAAAGTTAACCATAAAATCGCTTGAATCAAACTTAGAATATACCCCAGTTATTTTCATTACTCATAAGGCTTGGGGCCCTTCATTAGTTCTATTATTTTGACCGCAGCTGTGTTTATCCAAAAAAAAAAGTGCAACACACACACGTTGCAATAATTAAAACTTGGTTAAAACACTCGGGCCAAAGGGGTCTGGAGCAGAGGAGGGCCACAATGCATCATCGTGTTGAAGTTGCGATGCGAAACGACCGCACCTAATTGGTTTTGCATGAGTTAGTTGCTGCTGTTTATGTTGCCGTGGGTGGAAATGGGTGTAAAAGGGGGCGACGAGAGTTGCCAACACATTTGTGGCATAAGTGGCAAAACCCAAAACGAAAATAATAAAAAACCGAACCGAAAATCATGAGAAATTATGCCACTTTGACTGGTGTCAATTTATTGGGAACCAGGGAGTGATAGGTGAAGTGCGAGATAAGAGCTAACAATCTTCAAGGCTATTGGAAAATAGGGCATATGTATTAACTACAATACAATATTTATAAAATTATTCTATAACATGTAAGCCTATGAATATGTTATAAGATAATTTTCTTAAAATATTGTATTATAATTAACACATTCCCCTTTCTTTCCCTCTTTTGTCGAGCTTAAATTTGTGTAATATTTTCTCTTTAATCTCATAAATATAAATAAATAAATAAAATCGAAATGAAAACTCCATTTTTCAACACCCTTGCACCCCTTCACTCGGATAGATTGCAATTGTTACAAGCACATAGGTAAATACAGAATTTAATGGCGCTTTTCGATTTGTTCGACAAATGCAAATTGAGTATTTTCGCGTGCTTTTCGAACGAATTATGCCACATCATGTTGGGCCCACCGCCGCCTGCCTCCCCTCTGCTTATGTTATGACATAATTAAAGCCCGACACATGTTTGGCTTGCTTCTCTGCGGCATGGTCACCTGTCCACCGCTCCACCTGTCCGTCTGTCCGCCTGTCCCTCTGTCACTGACATGTCACGACACCTGGCGGGGTGCTGATGAGACTGAGGCAGGCGAGGATCGGGGGCTGGCGGCTATGTTGAGTATGCACATTTTAAATGCAATTTAATGGACGCAACAATTTACCACACATTTGTAAAATATATACATACACATATATGAAAAATCATCCATTGAAATTGAGGGGGATAAAGCCGAAACAAATGAAACGATATTCAGTTGCAATTTATCTTTAAAGTGGGAGGCAAAAGTGCTAGGAGCTTTCACCCGGCCACTAGCTCTGCAAGTTATCGGAATTTTTGAGTCCGCATAACTGTACTCTACCAGAAAAAAATATTAGAAAAAAATTTATGGATTTTACAGAACACTTTTCTTATATTTTGTAACTATTAATAATTAAATTTTCACTTTTAAATCATTTTGTCCATCAAATAGTCTTATTTACCTTTCAAAATATTTTAAATAAGTGATATTTAATAGATATTCAAAGTTTACTGTTTCAAATTAATGCCAAATTCAAGTATGATATATTTTTAAAGTATTTTCCATATATTTTCCCTCCGTTAGAGTACAATACGGTTCTATAAAAAATTTTACTTTCTTCCTATTTTATTGCATATATTTATTTTTCATTCGCACGCTCCTTCGCTTGCATATCCTGGCCATCCTTTTGGACGCCTGCATAGCTACATTTTAATATTTTCCCCAGATGAGGGCCCAGGATGAAGTTATGGAGGAGCTGGCAAGGCAACGACGGCCATATTTCACAATTTATTGTGCTTGTCAATTGCAGCCAGGAAAAAAATAAGAAAAAATAGCTACCATGCCATATGCATACTGGCACTGCTTCCTCAACAGCATCAGTATTATATGATCAGGAGCAACGCGCAAAAGTTATTCTAGTGGAAATATTGCATTTTGATATCTATCATACGACTTGATGTCTGCAAATCATGGTAGCTGCAAGTGAGCGAGCCACTTGCACTTACGAGCGTTTGCTTATTGGCCTTGACAATGCTTTGCTTTGCTTGCAAGAAGGAATTATTCAAGGAAAAATATTTAGATTCTTTATTCAAAGAATTTTGTATTAATTTACCATTTAATTTGTAAGAATAAGTGGCTAAATTTAAAGAAATACAATTTAAATGTTAAATATGAAATATCAAGAAGTTTTGTTTATTGGCACAATCAGCAGCATATTTATCTTTCTCTTAAGTAAACTTTAGTTGCATCTTATTTTCTTTGGCATCTAAAAGCCCATAATTGAGCTAATTACCTATAGTTTTCTGTATCAGATATGTATCCCAATCTCTAACAGACTCTTAAGTGGCTCAAATTCAATACGCTCAGGGTTTGAAAATTTTTTATTTGATTGCCAGTGTGCCGCTTGCTATTATAGGTAAAATATGCAATCATAATTCTAAATAAAAACACCTACAAATAGATTCCAATTTATTTCAATAAAAGTCCATCAAAGGCTTCCACATGTAGGTGTCGCATTCGTAAGCATAAACAACAAAGGCACGACAAACGCTTGCAAATCCATATGGATGTGTGCAAATTTGACATTCAACTCTGCCCTGACCTCTGGCAATAGGGAAGGCAAACATAATAGCAAGGTAGAAAAAAAAAAAACAACTTTGAGGGGCAGGTTGAGTTGGCTGGGCAGATGGCTTGTAAGTGGCTCTTTGACTCGGCCATTAACACAAACTTGACACATTGATGACGACGTGGTTATTGGTGTTATTGCCGCCGTTATTGTTTGTGCTGTCGCCCAACACTTGGCCACATCTAGAGGGGTATTGCATGGCGCAACTTTAGATTTATGATAAGTCACGATTCCAGCTGGCGGGCGGGAAATTGTCTTAAGCCAAGCCGAACATGGCATGAAAAAGAAAACCATTTTTTATGCAATCGAATTGCAGTTTTGGCAAACAGTTGGCGCTCATCAGGCAGCCAATTAAGTTGTTTAATTGAATTCAGAGTGGAAAGTGCTGAGCAAGTACACAACGAGATGGAGAAGACGCCGCAAAACAATTTAGCAAACGAGCAGAGGAAAATTGAGGTTTTTATTTCACTTCTTCTTCCATTTTCCCCCACATACAAATAGAAACACTTTTTCTGGAATTTTTCTCTGTTTTCTTATGTCTTGGATTTTTTGTGTCGATTGCCTTGTAAGAGGAACAACTGTAGTTAAAATTGAGTATCCGAGGAGTAACAGATTATTCCAGATAGACTAAGAAAAATATTCTATTTCAAGACTATATTATTTGGCGATGAAAGGAAATCGAATCCCAACTCGTAGTCAGCATAAAAATATGATTAATTTGTGATTAAAACTCTTCAAAGACTTTTAAAATGTTGTTCGAAATTGAAGCTAAGAAATTATAAGACATTAAGACGAAGCTTCATAACAAGAGTATAAGCTAAACCAGCAATATATAATTTTAAAGGCAAACCTCTTATTTTTGTATTACCTGAAATACGTAATAAAATATTTCAAAGTCTTTCCTGGGATTTAATATGTAAACAGAGAAGAGCCAATTATTTTGCAGCAGAAGAACTGAAATGTGATTTTCATACTTTTACCATTGTTCGTGAATTTTGTTTTTGTTGCTTGCATTTTCGACAAAATGTATTCCCATTTGTGCTGTCTCGTCCGCCGTTTTTGCTCTCCGCCCCCGGGGGACTTTTCGAGAATGCCGTCCCTGCACTGCCTGCACTTCACATAATTTCAATGAACCGCATTTACGTTTGGCTCGGTTTATCTCTCCTTCCTCCGAATATCCGTCGGCGCCGACATTGCCGTGACAATGCCGCACTCATATATACACACACATTGCAGGGCTGGATAGAATTACACTGGGAGAAATGTCTATCGAAAGTTTGTTATTGATTTTCGTATATTTACAAAGGTTTTAGAGCTTTCCCTTAGCCCAAATTGGAAATATTATTTTAAAATATAGAATTACTAATTCAATAAGGGTTGTTATATCCGGATCGAGGTTAAAAAACCACAACATCGTTACTATTACAAACAGCTTAAGGAAAGTGAAGTATTTGTGCTTTAAATATGAATTAAAATGGTGTCTTACGAAATGCTTCAAATAAAATATGGCAACGCTAATATGTTACAGTTTTTGGAATTTTAGCGATGATTTTCGATACAGAATTGTGAGTAATATATATATTTTTAATAACAAGAAACTAAAGGAGATTCTCAGAAATTTGTAACAGCTTAAGAAAAATATAATACAAATTTTCGAAATTTTGTCGTCGATTTTCGATACAGAATTGTAAGTTATATATTTTTAATATTTAATAACTAGATAGGATTCTTAAAACATTGTATAAGAAGTGTGTAATTATTTAGTGATCCGCCTTAAAGTATGCTTTGAATTTACCAAAAGTCAATTACTAAATACTTCTAACAAATTGTGATAAGATTTAAAATCAAAGTACCTTTTAAAAACTAAGTTAATTAGCTGCTTTTATAAAAGCTCTCTACAACATATTTTTTATAATGTTCAGCGTTTTTTCTCTGTGTATGCACCGACTGAGCAGTGCACTCTCATGGAGGATGGCAGTCATCGAAGCTCGCAATTTGTGGCTTTCGCCACGCTTAATGCCAATCTCACAGAGGAGCCCCATCTTGCAGTCACCACCCCTTGGCAGTCACCACCCTTTTACCTCATACACCCCAGCACCACCACTATTCCTGCCCCTCCCGATGCCAACCATTCTTCTGATGCACCGCGTCCTATCTCGCCGCATTACAATTCACTGACATAATGCAAAAATCGCAGCAAGTCAGGCGCAACTCGTTGATACTCGTGTTCTCCGATTCGCAATCCTCTCCGCTTTTCCTGCCTGATTGGAAAGGGGAATGGGGGGTGGCTGGGGGCGGGCTGGTCCATTGTCCTGGGCTAGTAAGGATCGAGGGTATTTTATGAATGGTGGCCATGCCACTAACGGGGAGTAAGCTAATTAAAATTGGGAAAAATACTCACAAAATACCTTGAACTATGCAGGAGATATTTCGCGGATTTAAGTCTCAGTTACAACTCTTTAAATAATTGTTGAAACTTATAGGTTAATAAAATAATTAGGGAACATTATCTAGCTTAAGAAACAGATAATATTTATTGCCTATTGTAACAATATTTATAATTGGTAAAGAAGTAGTGCCATTTTTAATTTAATTTTTGTGAGACACTTAATAATTATTATATGTAAATTCGCAGATCTAAAACTTTCTGAACTTTAATAAGATATTTGAGAAAAATTAGTTTTTTTCTCATTTCATTATTATGGAAAACAATAAAGGAAGCTGTCTTCGGAAAGCTCAAGTTTATATACTCGAAAAGGCATAACTAATAACACTGGTCGACAAGAAAAATGCCGGCGAATAAAAGCCATTGATTCTGATAGATATGAACCGGTACATTACTAGTCCGAAACTGAAAAGTTTCCATCACCCACCAATTTTGAGAAAATCGCGGTCAAAGTATCATGCACTGCTTGAATCGGCACTTTTCAAGGCTTAATAACTCCCAAACCTTATGTTGCCCAGAGCGGGTATTCAGCTTAAAAAGAGCTTTAGCCTTTCTACTTCAATATTAAACAATAATATCCAATGGGAGACCTCTTGTTCTTTAGTTATAATGCATTTTACAAACTTAAATTTGTCACAAATTTTTGCTATGTTGTAGCCCTGATATTTCGAACATTTTTGTTAGAGACTGCTTTGGGTTCGGAACATTGATGTTTCTTCAAACTTTCCAAGAATTATTTGTTATTAAGTTAAATATTTTAAGAATAAATTCAAATCAAAAAATTCAAATTCTAATCATAAATGTCCAGGGAATGTGTTGTCGGCCCATAAAACGTTTGTTATGAGTGCCTAAATTATAATGCCAAACCAATGTTTCTAACCAAAGCCAAGACTCAAACCAGATTTGTTAAATTTCAGGGCTACAACATAGCAAAAATTTGTGACAAATTTAAGTTTGTAAAATCCATTATAACTAAAGAACAAGAGGTCTCCCATTGGATATTATTGTTTAATATTGAAGTAGAAAGGCCAACGCTCTTTTAAGGCTGAATACCCGCTCTGGGCAACGTAAGGTTTGGGAGTTATTAAGCCTTGAAAAGTGCCGATTTAAGCAGTGCATGATACTTTGACCGCGATTTTCTCAAAATTGGTGGGTGATGGAAACTTTTTAGTTTCGGACTCGTAATGTACCGGTTCAGATCTATCAGAATCAATGGCTTTTATTCGCCGGCAAAAAAAAAGGTCGATTTTTGTCGACCTGTGTAATTAAATCTGCATATTGAGTTTAGAAATTTTTAAAAATATGAGGTGTGTTAAATTTTGACAATTCTAACGATGTAAACCCTTATAAAATTTTGAAAAATTGTTTAAAATTTTTTTCTGATTTTTTTAAAATAGTTTGATCTTATATAAGTAAGATTTTTCACTTAAGATTTATCAGATGCTTCCTTTACTGCGTTGCAAACTTCTGGACAAAATTAAAAGATTTTAAAAATACACTTATAATTTCTAAAATGAATGTACCTTAATACATACCCCATCGAGTACATTTTAGTTGTATTAATCTTATTGCCACTAAAAGTCATAAAACAATTAAGCCTATCATTGTCCTCAGTATGTACCCCCTTGGGGAAGTATATCACTTGCTGATAATCGCCTAAAATAATCCAATTGGACACCGAGAAGTATATAAATCTTGGATTTACGCGCCGCTTGGCTGGTATCAAGGAAACACTAATAAATAGCCTCCATCGACTTCTAATCATTAGATTAGATTGAAGCCAAAGGTACTCTAGAAATATTTCGCAAAATACTTAGTCGTGCGACCACAGTGGAAGGCAAAAGTTCAAATGCTGAGAGGGACATTTATTATTCTGGCCCTTGTGGCCATAGCCGGAGCAACAGATGACTTTGATCCTTTCATCGATATACCCTTCAAGCCCATTAAGACTTCGGTGCGTTTAAATTGGAATTATTATCTAACATATAGCAAACGAAAGCGGAAATAATACCTAAATTATTACCCAAAAAATTAACCTTAGTCTTAGTACTTTTACCCTAACTTAGAGGTCTGATTTAAGTTCTGATTTTCGCTGCAGGCGGAGCGCATTGAAGCGCATGGGTACCCGGCCGAATCGCACTTCGTGGAGACTCCGGACGGCTATGTCCTGAATATGTTCCGCATCCCGCACTCTCCGAGGCTAAACAATGCCGCCGAGCGGCGTCCGGTGGCGTTCATCATGCACGGCCTGTTCAGCTGCTCGGATTGCTTCCTGCTCAATGGGCCGGAGGACGCACTGGCGTACAACTTTGTGGACGCCGGCTACGATGTCTGGCTGGGCAATGCCCGCGGCAATCTCTACTCGCGGAACAACACGAGGTTGGACGTAAAGCATCCGTATTTCTGGAAATTCAGCTGGCACGAGATCGGTGCCATCGATCTGCCTGCCATGATCGACTATGTCCTGGAGCTGACCGGGGAGGAGTCGTTGCACTACATCGGCCACTCGCAGGGCTGCACCTCCTTCTTCGTGATGGGTTCCTTCAGGCCAGAGTACAATGCCAAGATCAAGACAGCCCAAATGCTGGCCCCGTCCGTCTTCATGGGCAATACCACGGAGGGATTGATCGTCGCCACGGCCCCCCTGTTCGGAACTCCGGGAATCGGCTCTGCCCTCTTGGAGAACCAAGTGTTCCTGCCACAGAATAGTTTCATCCAGCGGCTGTTGGACACCACCTGCAGCAATCAGCCCCTGATGCTGAGCTACTGCAAGACCCTGGCCATGCTCTGGGGCGGTCCTGAGATTGGCAATCTGAATGCGGTAAGTATTATTTTTTGTATGAGAATTATATCTTATCTAATCTTTATTTATATATTCCATCCTAGACCCTCCTTCCCCAAATCGCTGAGACACATCCCGCTGGCGTGTCCTCCAATCAGGCGATTCACTACATCCAATCCTACGTCTCGAACGAGTTCCGCTTGTACGATTGGGGAAGTCGCAAGAATTTGGAGTATTATGGAGTGGCAGAGCCTCCGGCCTATGATCTTACCCAGATTACATCGGAGATGTATCTGTACTACGGCCTGGCGGATGGCTCAGCCAACAAGGATGACGTCTCCAGGCTGCCCGATTTTCTGCCGAATTTAGCCGTGTTGCATGAGCTCCCCGTTCCCACCTGGGGCCACTTGGACTTTATTTTCGCCCTTGAGGTCAAGAAGCTTATCAACGATGTGGTTCTGGGTCACATCAAGGCCTACGATAACAAAAATAAACATTGATTTAAGTTATTGAGATAATAGGGAAATTTTAACTTTGAAAGGAAAGTGTTTGAATATTTTTTAAGCTGTAATAGTTACCTTTTAAGGCCTTTAAAGACCCATTCCCATTGAGATTAATTACAGATAACTAAACACTCAACTTTGACTTGCATCTGTAACATGTTCTCTCCACGTTTTGGCCAGAATGTGGAATGTGGGCCAGCTAATTGCCAGTTAAGAACTGTCTGCTGGTCGGGTTATCTCAGCCATTCCCTTAACTTTGTCTGGTCACGCCCCTCTGATGTACAAGTTTCCCTCGCTTTTTTTCACCCGCCCGGTTTGTTGACAAAAATTATCGCTGGCTGGATGACGTGGCTAGCTGCTCTCATCTCCTCTTACAGCCCCGAACCCCTTCTGGCCCTTTGCGAAATTACAGTAATTAGCACTGTTCTCCCACCAGTTTGCTTGTTTGGCGGTTTAGTTGGGGACAGTTGCAAATATGCTTATAATGATGATTTATGTGGTTCGTTGGCGACTCGGTGAGATTATTTCGTGTGATAAGAGGATAGTGGGGATGATGCATTGATAGGAGAAATTCTTTCATTTTTTATTTTGGGAAGTGGGGGAAAGAAAGTTATTTATTTTTAATTGATGCATAAAACCTAAACGAACTTTATATTGTGTTATAGAACTTATATCTGTGCTCTGGATATTAACATAATTGAATTTCTATAATAATTATTATGTTAAGGACTTAAAAACAATATATTTGCTCTAGATCCTAACACATTTCCATTTCTTTTATTCTATTTATACATTTTTAGACCTTTTCAGTGGAATTTATTTCCTGAAATATGTACAAATTTCATGTGGATTGTGCCTTTTACCTACGGAAAATTCTCTTTCGGGGCGATCAGGGTTATTTATGTACTTATTCTGTCCCTGATCAGCTCCTCATGAATTTCCTCATGAATTCCGGAATTCTATACCTGAATCTCTCCCTTACCACTTGCTGAATTGGGAATGCATTCTTAAGATCACGCCTGTTACACATAGAACTTGACACAGATTCGTTTTCCACATTCATTAAAGTCCGACTGAGTTGTCTTAAAGAGTTTAAGTGTGATTTATTCACTTTATTCCCCTCCCAGAGAGGCCTTAGTCCTGAAATATGTACAACTTTCATGTGGAATTGGAAGCAGGTATGTGCCTACTAGCTACGGAAAATTCATGTACTGAATCTGACATTTCTCTGCTCCTCATGAATTTTCTTTACCATTACTTTTTTTTATTCTTTTTTTTTAGAAATAGAAAACATTACTCATCAAGGCTATATTGTACGAATTGATAGATAAAGAAGTACCCCTTGACCAAAGTGAAATAAAATCAGATAATCCGAAAATTCTTAGGTAACAAGTAGTATTTTTAATTTCCCCAATCCCGATGGCTGTCAAAGTGGTTTATCAAATTGATTACTTTTAATACAGGTGTTAAGATAAGGCTACCACGAATTAAGCTAAATTTACACCCCATTATCTTAGCCTCCTTACGGCTGCGAACACCGCCCAGATAATTAATTGACTCTAAGTAATGCCCATTGACTGCTCACTCGGCAGAGCTTCGCACTTGGGATGCCTTCAATTAAACACAGCTCCTTTATTAATCGCGGACCGCTGATGTGGAAGCGGATAATGCCGGTGACGAGGAGGCCTCGAGTGCGTCAGCAGGAGCATAATAAGTGCAGAGTTAAGTGAAATTGCGAATCATCAAAGGCGAGACAGCGAAATAAAATTAATAAAGTGTAAAGGGATTTTGTCGCGACAGCCAGTGAAGGAGCCAGAGGAGGAGGAGAAGGAGGAACACGAATCTTTTGCAGACAGCGCCTGAGCGCGCGCAGGACATAAATCTGCCGGGGGATTCCGGCTCAGAACCCTGACCTGTCCAGAGTCCGCGGACCCCCATCGCCTATAATCCTTTATTTTCGTTTTCAATTTGTTGGAAAAGGCAAACAGAAAGTGTTAAAAGTATTTCTCATGCGGAAAATCCACAGCGACTGACCAAGCGCTGACAAACTTTTCTCACCCAAACGCAAACCCCCAGTTCCAGACTCTCCTCGGCTCTTTCTCTAAGTGGCTGCGACACTTCTGTATGCATAATTTAAACAAAAGTCGCCGAAAAAATAGGGAGAACGAGAGCGGAAAAACAAGCAGCAACAAAAAGTTGCAATTGCAGAAATTGAAAAATTTCCCGCATAAAAATATGCGCCAGGCATGAAAAGTCCAAGGGAAAACAAAAGGAAAATCAGCAGAGTCCCCAGAACAGAATTTTCGCTGGTAATCTTGCTCTCAGCCAAGATGTCGGCAAAAGTGTCGACGGGCATGCACTTGTTGTTTTTGGCCAAATGTTTATTGTCAAAAAGTTCCGCAGAATGCAGATTGCCACAAAGGGGGAAAGGGTCATGTCACCGAGAACAGGGACAGGGACTATTTGTGTTACCTTTTTCGGGTGATTTACACTAGAACTTTAGACACTTTTAGCCTAAAATATTTGTATTTCTTGCCAACAAAATCCTAATTGACTAAATTATTTTTATTATTTATACTTATATGTCAAGAAACGCCCCTTTCTTGCCAGGAGTAACTTGGGCTTAAAGTAATTAAATATATAATTGCTTATAAATTTGCCATTTTATTAAATCTTTTTTAATGTATATTTGACATTAACAGCACGGTTTCACACTTTGCTGTAGAAACCTCTTCTAAATTTAACAGAAATTCAGATGAGGTTTGTGAAATGGCTTGGATAAAGGACTGTAGGTTACATAAATTACGTACATAAATAAAGTCCTTTTTAAATATATTTTAAATAAGAGTTAGAGTTCACTTTTCTTCAGCTCAAGAACATACAAAAACCATTTTAAAGTCTTATAAAAGGGGTGGAAAACATGGATCAGCAAAAGCTAGATTTTAAGCCCGGTTGATGTCTGTGCTTTTCCAACAGCTTTTTGAAAAGTTGACAAATAGTTGAACTGCGTTTTTACCCGAGTAAAAGAAATGGTAAAGCGTGACCACGCCAAGGTGTACGAAACGTGTAAGATTTCTCATACACAAATATCTCAAAAATTTCCTTTTGCGTAAAATCTGGCAAAGCCATTTCATGAGCGTTCGTGTGCTACTCCCGCGGCTTTCTGGAGGGTTTTCCGGTGATTTTCCGCAGATTATCGCACCCAGATCGAGTGTACTCACACTCTGAAGCTCATGTATTCAGAGTACATTCGCGCAAGTGTATATATTTTTTAATACCGAATTCAAGATTAAAGCTTTGCTATATATTTGTCATTTTTCACGAATTTTAGATATGCCTGCATTTTTACGTGTCTTTCGAATTCCCATCACCCTTAAAAGTGCCAAGTTAATTTTGAAAGAAGCTTATCCCAAAGACTTAAATTTTTTTTCTATTTTTTTTTTAATTACCATCAATGGTAATTTTTTTTTAATTCCATATATACAAAGTATTTAATGCGGTCGGAGATATCTCCGTCTGTCCGTTACATATGTACATAAGCTATTCTTCTGGTTCTAGTTGTATTACATTCTCGGGATTCGATCGACGTACACAAGCAGAAAAGCATTCTCCAGGAGACTTGAATATGTTTTTAGTGGCACCGCAGCCGCCATAAGTTATATAATTGCAATAGCTTGCATGTTTTATGTAAACCCAACTTGGGAAGTAGCCTCTGCACACGCCGGTTTCGGACGGAGGGTCATCGCATCGATCGGAAGAGTTTGAGTATCCAAAAACAATTAAAAGAATGATTAGTTGGGTAAGCTTATCCATCTTCCAGCAGCAGTCGACGATTGGAAATTCAAGTCGAAAAGAGCTATTTATATGCAACGATATTACTTAGGAACAGCCACTAATTGGACACGTAATTCCAATTTGTAATGCTATTGCGAAACGAATTCATTATGCTTAACTTTTAAAAGAAATGTATGAGTTTAGTTTACAAAAAACAAAGCGTGACAACGCCTAGGTGTAATAAATGTGTAGACAAATGAGCGTTCGTGAGCCATTCAAGCGTTATTCTGGGGGTTTTCCGTTGATTTTCCGCAGATAATCGAACGCAGATTAATTGTAGTCACACTCTGAAGCTCAAGTATTCAGAGTACATTCGCGCAAGTGTACTTATTACATATATATTTTTTAATACCGAATTCAAGATTAAAGCTTTGCTGTATATTTTTCATTATTCGCGGATTTGAGATATGCCTGCATTTTTACGTGTCTTACAAATTCCCATCACCCTTAAAAGTGCCAAGTAAATTTTGGAAGAAGCTTATCCCAAAGACTTAAAAAACTATTTTTTTTTTAATTACCATCAATGATAATTTTTTTTTAATACCATATATACTAAGTATTTATTGCGGTCGGAGATAGATCTTTATGCCCGTTACATACAACAGCTATTCTTCTGGTTCTGGTTGTATTACATTCTCGGGATTCGATCGATGTACACAAGCAGAATAGCATTCTCCAGGAGACTTGAATATGTTTTTAGTGGCACCGCAGCCGCCGTAAACTATATAATTGCAATAGCTTGCATGTTTTATGTAAACCCATCTTGGCATGTGGCCCTTGCACACACCGGTTACGGACGGAGGGTCATCGCATCGATAGGAAGAGTTGGAATATCCAAAAAGAATTAAAAGAATGATTAGTTGGGTAAGCTTATCCATCTTCCAGCAGCAGTCGACGATTGGAAATTCAAGTCGAAAAGAGCTATTTATATGCAACGATATTACTTAGGAACAGCCACTAATTGGACACGTAATTCCCATTTGTAATGCCACATCTACACATTACATCCGTACAAGTATACCAATTACTTTTGTTCTTTTTGTACAGGAATTCAAGAACAAAGCTTTGCTATACATTTTTCATTTACCCTTAGTATACCCTTTATCCTTTTAAGTGCCAAGTACATTTTGGAAGAAGCTTGTCCCTTTTTTTGTAATTGCCATCAACGATAATTTACTTTAAAACAGTATTTTCGATAGTAATGAGCACTGATACAAAGTATACTTAATGTGGTCGGAGTTATCTCCCTCTTCGCCGGAAATCGTCGTCCTGGACACAAAGATAATTGCAATGCCACAAAGAGTCGAATAGGTTTCTAGTGGCACCGCAGCCGCCATAAGTTATACGTTTGCAATAGCGTCCAGATTTAATAAAAACCCATTTTGGGTAGATGGCCTTGCAAAGGCCGGTTGTGGTCGGACGGTAATCGCATTCAGAGAGGGAGTAAGAGTTCGAATATCCAAAAACAATTAGAAGAATGGTTAGTTGGGTAAGCTTCTCCATTTTCCAGCAGCAGTCGACGATTGGGAATTCAAGTCGAATATGAATAATTATATGCAACGATATTACTTAGGAACAGCCACTAATTGGACACGTAATTCCAATTTGTAATGCCACATCTACACATCACATCCTCGCAAGTATACCAATAACTTTTCTTCTTCTTTTTGTATACCGAATTCAAGAACAAAGCTTTGCTATACATTTTTCATTTACCCTTATTAAACCCTTCACCCTTTTAAGTGCCAAGTTAATTTTGGAAAAAGCTTGTCCCCAGGACTTAAAAACTCATTTTTTTAAATTACCATCAACGATAATTTACTTTAAAACAGTATTTTCGGTGGTAATGAGCACTGATACAAAGTATACTTAATGCGGTCGGAGATATCTTCTTCTGCCCGTTGCACACATAAGTTAATCTGGTATCACGTTCCCGGGAACTCGTCGTTTTACACAAGCAGAATAGCATTCTCCAGGAGACTTGAATATGTTTTTAGTGGCACCGCAGCCGCCATAAGTTATATAATTGCAATAGCCTCCATGTTTCATGTAAACCCAACTTGGGAAGTTGCCTTTGCACATGCCGGTTTCGGTCGGAGGATCATCGCATCGATAGGAAGAGTTCGAATATCCAAAAACAATTAAAAGAATGGTTAGTTGGGTAAGCTTCTCCATTTTCCAGCAGCAGTCGACGATTGGAAATTCAAGTCGAATGGAGCTATTTATATGCAACGATATTACTAAGGAACAGCCACTAATTGGACATGTAATGCCAATTTGTAATGCCACATCTACACATTATAGATTCGCTATAGCAAATTCAATTCTTAATGCTTAATGCTTTTACTTTACGCTGGGAAAAGATTACAGATTAGATCTGTCTCAAAATAAATAAATTTGAAGAACGAGTAAATGACGATTCAAGGAAAATCAAGAAGTTTACCCGATTATTTCAGATTTTATCATATATTTGTTACTAATCAAGAATGGTTATAAGTTATAAAACCCTTTAATGATATTTTTTTTACTGAAAATGGTACTCTTATTCCTTTAAATCTAAGACGCTAAAATACAACGCACTTTGGGGAATTTGACTACTTTTTCTGGCCAAAACTATTTTCTGAAAGTCGAAAAATTAAAACAAATTTCAGTGTAACGCATTCACAATACACCAATCTTCAGTGTTGCATAACAGAAACTTTGATAGAGGGCGCCACAACAAAGGAATCGGCTGATAAACACAGCGTTGCATTTGCAAAGCACCAGGCGACTGAAATATACATTTTTGTTTGCAAAGTTTAAGTAATCAGAAGAGAAAAACTAAACAATCGAACTCAAATTTTTTAAATGAATTCGAATCTGTGTGGTTTGTATTATATGTTTGTGAACGTCATTTGTAGAAAAAAATCGTGTTGTCCTCTTAATAAAGCAAAATTGCAAGTAGCCTTGCAAATGCATATTTGAAATAAAGTCTCATGTTTCATAAGGGATTTAAAGTGAGTCCAGAAGAGTTCATCCACGAGATGTATTGCATCTTGTAGAGTATTAAATTCTTGTTCAAATGAATGTAATTTAAAATACCACTTTTTCCGATTCTGCGAGAATTTTTAATATTTAGGACATAACCTTTCATGCCAGCTGCCATTGGTGTTTCAAAATTCCAAGCCATTTGTTATAGAACTGCCGAAATAATCATTGAGAAATACCCCTGGTTGCCAATGACGGCAAGTATTCATAAAATTCTAATTCACGCAAGTGATATTATTGAAAACACTGTGCTTCCTATTGGTTATTTCGGAGAGGAAGGAGCGGAATCTCGGAATAAATTTTACAAATCTGATCGTCTGCATCACGCTAGGGTAGCGAGCTACAGATACTTCTGATCCGATCATTTCTAGAGTGAATTTGGATAGAAGAATACAGCGACAGAAAAGAATGTGTCTTCCATTAGAGGTTTTGGGCCTATTAGAATGCTTATCAAATCCCGATGACATCACGGCGGGTGAGGATGAAAGCCCTTTTAATGTTGTGGAATTATAAAATCAATATAATATTGAGTTAGAGAACGAAGAGCAGGACTTAATATACATTATTAATTGTCTTTCCTTACAGGGCCACAAGATACTTTAGATGGGCTTTGTATTACTTTTACCTTGTTAAAGGCATGCCACACCCACTATTTTCCAATAAATATAACCTAAGATTGTTACAGAACGTGTATAACTAGTTATTTAGTACTATAAAAATCAGCAGAAATTTTCATTAGCTAAAAAAAAAAAATGGGCGTTGCCACGCCCTCTATTTTTCTATTGATAAAAGATAGTGGTCAATTTAACCCGATGCAAAAAACAGAAGTCAAATATCTTGCTCCGTTCTTGAGTTATTAATTTTGGCCAGAAAAAGTAGTCAAATTCCCCATAGTGCAACGTAGCCCTGGGTCTAAATACAATCATAGGTGAGCCAGGTTTTTCCAATTACTCAACTCCCTAGGGGAATCGACAGAAACTTTCTCATAAAATGTTTGACAAATTGCCATATTCTTGCACACACAAAATCGAGCTGCAAAGTGGGCCACTTGATTCATTTGGCATTTATTTAAATTTGCCAAAAATTTGCAAGCTAATTTCATTGTCAAAGCCCCGAGAATCTGGGCCATGTTCTGTTGCCATTGCCATTTGGGGGTCAATTGTTATGTCTGACAGCGACAAATGTCAGAATGTCAAATCACAGGGAAACTTGCAAAAAAAAAAACAAAAAAAAAAAGCGAAAATATTGGGCAAACAATTTGTTTTATTTGCATTTCCCACATTCCGAACGCCTAAAAATATGCCAGCCAAACGAACACATATGTGCGACTGCCAGCCGCCCACAAAAAAGGGGAGAAAGAAAAAGTTACGAAATCTGTGTATTTTTTCGTCGAGTCATTTTAATCCACTTTTCAAAATTTATTATGCAGAAACGTTCAAAAATGTCGCGCCAAACTTCGGCCACTAGCAAAAAACCAGGGACGAATATGTCTTATTGTCGGGCTACATTTTCGTTTTCGGGCGCAGACTAGGAGCTGTCCACATGTTTTGGGGGTCATAAATCTGCAATTACCAGTCATGCCGGCTCGTCCTCGCCCAGCAGTTGTCCGGCGCCGAGCCAGTTGCAAAATTCACTTGATGCATCGCCTTTTTCGATTTAAATTCTGCAACTTTAAGCGGCGTCGCCGATGTGACATCTAAATTATGCTTAGACTCTGTTTGCCTGCAATTTGATTGGAGACCTGCCTCTCTCTCCCTCTCGGTGCCCGGGAAAGTTATCCAGCTAGTTTGCTGGCCCGAAAAAAACAAATAAACAAAACAGTTGAAAAGAAACTTGAAGTTGACTAGTTGCCGTTGCCGTTGCCCTTTTGCAGAGCTCCTCTCGGTCTTTATTTCATTCAGGACTCTCTCCCACTTTTAGCTTCAGTCTCTGCTTTTGGTTTTTGTTGCTAGCCGGTAATTTTTGCCATTTCTTGGCCCAGTCCTGGATGCTCGACTAACTTGTATGCGTTCATGCTTGGCAGCCAATTCAAGTCGTGTCATTTTGTTGAGTTTGTGTTGAGAGCTCTCCCTCGAAGCCCCCATTTGCAGCATTTCCAGCTTTTGGCCCAGCTTTCACCGCTTGTAATTCAAATGTCAGTCAGTCAGTCGGTCGTTTGTTCGTTGGCTCAGTCGGCACGTCAATGTGGGCCAAACTTGCTCTGCCAGGCTCTTCCAGCCACTTGAGCCCTGCCGACCCGAGGGAGTAGTCTCTGGTTGCCACCACTCCTTCGTTCTGCTCCAGCTCCATCTTCATCTCCATCTTCTTTTGCGGCTGCTGGACAGGTGTTGTCTCATTGGTATCCCTGTATATCCTTGTATCCCTGCTTGTGCGTGTGCGGTCTCCTAGATTTTCCTTGAATTTTCCGTCTATACAGTTTGCGGCTAGCAGCTCGAAACTGTGCTCAGTGCCGGTGCCTTGCGTGCGAGGCAGGGAAAAATAAATTATTTATTGAACTCGGTTGGTCGAGCACACGAAAATTCCAAACACAATAAACTACATACATGGATAAATTGATTCTTGTTTAGTTTCTGGGTAATCAACTGTAGTCTTTGCCAATCTCCGATCAAAGAGAAAGAGGCACTTTGCCCGAAAGCAACTTGGCAACTATGAAAATATAAAAAAGTTTCCCACACAAATTTCGGAAAGGCTTGCAACTTCCTTTATTATGAAATATGTTTTCTAGCTAACAGAAACTGCTAAAGGTTAGCTTTGTAATGAACTGCCTAATCTGTATTATTAACTTCAAAGCTTTTTATTACCTAAAACGTTTATATACTTAGCCGTTTGGCTTCCAAAATGTACTCCCCAGAGCTTAGCCCTCAAAGTAGAAAACTTTAATGCCAAAGTGGTTAAGCTTTGACTAATTGGCAAGCCAAAGGCTTTAAGGCTTCAAGCTGCCAAAGTGTTTAATCGCCTTAATAGCCTTAGGTGGGACCAGGACCACCCACCCTCCTTCTGTATTCACAGGAGAACATCAAGGAGTGAATTCATGGCGTTGCCATCTGGCTAAGGTATGCCATGGGCATTGTGAGGAGGTCCTGGCTTTGTTCCCGCCAAAGTTCACACTGTTCAGAGTCCACAACTCACCGCTTATGAATTTGCGGCCTGAGGAACATCAGCTTCTGGTCCAGCATCCAGCATCCAGCATCTAGCCAGGAGCGTATAAATTTCAGGGAGCCCGAGCTGCCTGGCAGCGAGAGGATAGGTCATGGTCTCCCAGTGCCATAAAACGCTGGCTAAGTGAAGCTAAAAACGGGTTAAATTGCAATTACGTGCCGGCAACTTGCCCCCGAGCATTAGAGGGCCGCAACATGTTGATTGTCTGGGTCCTGGCGTAGTCCTGGCCACACCCAGCTACGTGTGCTCCACCTTGGACTCTGACTGGGCATAAATTCAGGCGGAGTCGTAGCCCTAGGCAAGCCGGAGACGTGCCGGTTATCTACGGCCCTGCTGCGTCTGCGGGTCTACAAAGTTTTTAATTAAAAAATGCAGTCGCCTGGGTTTTTATTATATTTTTTTTTCCCCCCATTTTGCTGCCACGACAAATGTGCCTGGCAAATAAATAGGCAAGCATGCATATTCGAGAGGCGAAAAAATCGATTCCTATTGCCAAATCAATCTGCATATTAACAAATACAAAGCAAGCCGTAAATATGTACATAACTTGGCCGTAGAAGGCGCAGCCTGTTCTTGTCGTTTCTCTCTGCAAAAGTTTCTGGTCATGGTCCTTGCACTTTCTTCTCAGCTTCTTTTTTTGGGTGCCTGTTGTGCCAAAGGAAAATTGAAAAACTAATTTCCAACAAACAAAATCAAAGCAAAAAGCCTCGCCTGCATCTGTGAAGGGAAAAATTCGGTTTGCATAAAATTACCATAATACAATTTCGATAATTTCCACAAACTATGTCGTTGACAGGGGAAGCGGAAGAAGTGGCTCACCCAAGTTGAGCTGCAACTTGGCTTAACTCGACTTGACTTCCTGACATTTCCTGCTCCTCCGGCGAGGACCCCAGCCCCAGGCAATGACAGTGTGAGCAACAACGTGTTAACAAGTATTTCCCCGGGCTCCGGTTTTTTCTTCTTTTTTTTTGGCACCTAGAGTGAGAGTGACTGTGACAGCGAGGCGACAGCGTGTGGACTCATCAATCATGGTCCTCGTGACGTGCATGGATGGTCCCTGCCACCTAAGACAGCGGCGGGTTCAAGGCTGTTGACGTGACGCAAAGGTCAAATTCGGATTTATGAGGTGATTTGCAGCAGCCTGCAGGTGAGAGAGCAGCTGAGATTTATTGAAGATCTTAAAATAATCTATTCGAAAGAGATTTGTAACTAAAAGTGTTTCCATCTTTGGGAAAATTGAAAACTGAAGAGGCTGGTAAATATAATATGTTAATAATTATTTTACTAGATTTTTTTGCATTTAAAATATCTTACAACCGAAGGTTATCTTTTGTTTTTTTGTATTAAGAGAGGAAAATATCTTATCCTAACAGAATTTTTTAGATAACAATATTTGCAATTACGTTCTCGCACCGTTTCGAGATAAGTTGCTTCATTCTGTGAAGTATAAAGACTAAAGCTCAGACATTAACCTGACAGTATTTGCAAAATGTTCATTAAATACTCGGTACTGTGGGTGGCACTAGCCCAGATTTTTGTGTTTGGAGCTTGTCAAATAGCACAAAGTAAGAAACTTTATTTATAATTAATTCATTAATATTTAAATCTTATTATTGTATAATTTTTCTAGGCTCCCCTGACTTAAACCCCTCACAGTTTATTAAAATCGGCAATGGCTCCTACTACATCGAGACTCTGTCTAGAAAAAACTGGTTTGCTGCCTACGAGGCTTGTCGTCAGATGAAGGCCTCCCTCATCGCCTTTGAAAGCATCGAAGAATGGAACCTAATAAATCAATATCTTCGAGATAGACAAATCTATCGAAAATACTGGACAGCCGGCACAGACTGGGCGGAGCAGGGGAAACATGTTTGGTTTTCGACTGGACAGCCGCTGTCGTTGAACATTTGGTATCCCGGAGAACCGAATAATTACCTAGGAGAGGAACACTGCGATGAGGCAGGACCAGGGCTAGTGCCTTGGCTGAATGACATTGTTTGCACCACGCTGAGGATCTATATTTGCAAGGCCCCAGAGGCACAGCCTCCGACACTGCCACAGACAACGGGGGAGTGTCTGAGAGAGAACTTGAAGAGATTAATTTTAATAAAGAGTTTTTATCCAGGGAGGTGAAGTTTTGAGCTACAGACTAAGGTGAATTTTAATATATTTTTAAATTTAAAAAACATAATTAAGTTGTTTAATAATTAAAAAGACTTTTATGCAGGAATCAAGCCCATTATATCAAATTTTTTGACTGTTAATTTCTATTTATTTACACATATAAACCCTGGAAATGATATATAAAAAAAAACCCTCAAGATTTTCCATTCCCTCTTTGTATTTCCAAGTCGTATATCATTACACCTCGCTGATATGTCACGCCATATCGTATCGTCAGCCCCAAGTGTTTATCCAAGATGCCACAGTGTTTTTCGTGCGATGAGCAGGGAAGCAGGGCTAGAGCTGACAAACTTTGGCTTATGCACAATTCAGATTGCATTGTCAGCAATTTTTCCATTTTTGACTTTTTCCACATGCCAACTTCTCGACGAGCTATTGTTTTTCTCCCATTTCCATTCCCTTGGTCGCTTTTTTTCTCTCTTTTTTGTTATTTTCTAGCTTACGCGCTTCGCCCGCACAGCACAGCAGACATGACAAATGATGTCAGCGCCCGTGCATAGTTTTCCGGAAAGGAAAACACGGAGTCGGGAGAGTCGGGAGGATCTGCTCCTGTGACAGTGTTGAAAAATGTGCGCTGCAAAATCAACACAAACATTTGCCGCCGCACCAAGTTGGCCGCACTCGGGCGTGACATGTCGCGCTAAAAAGTTTTTCGAAGCGCAAAGAGTCCCAGCGGAAAGTCCAACTCGAGGGAGAAAGTTTCCAAGTCATATGAGAGGGCATTGATTATCATAATTGCAATGAGCTGAGCTCCAAAAGTCACACGGCAACTAATGTGGGAAGCCAGAGGGGCTTGAAATAAATAAAAGACAAACATTAAGAGAAACGCTTGATCCGCAAGTGGAATTACTTAATAAACTGGCATCATCAAATAAGTTTTTTTGAGCCCAGAGATATTCATTTTAAGTAGTATCTTTTTGTGATTAAAAAGTAAAGAAATTCCATGGCTAACAGGAAATATTATTTCTCTAAAAAGTCTCCTATTTATTCTGAATCCCCAACAGCATTGAGACTTATCATCCTTCAGCCAAGCCGGAGACTGAGGCAAATCTTAGGGAGCCAATCGTGGTTGCCCTTTGCTGGCACGCATCTTAAATGTAATTTGCATTTGCGTCAAGGCGAAGGCACAGCAGGGAAACCGTCTGGATTAAGGACTTAGCCTCGTCCCGGGTGTCCCTCCCCTTTGGCTAATTATAATTGTCTGTCTGGCAGGACACCGTCTGATTGTGAGAGTTGTGAGCAGTGCTGCCAATTTTTTTCCAGAAAAAAAAGCTATTTTTGGATGGAAGCAACGGCAAAAAAAGCTAAAAATTTTTTTAAAAAAAGCGTAAAAAAAAACGGTTTTTAATCGCTCAGCTTTGCAGTTATTGTTGTCTTGCAGTAGCTGCAATAGACCCTTTTGTCGTCCGTGTCATCCCTGCGAAGCCACGCCTTAAATTCTTCGCTCTTTATCCAAACATCACGGCACTTTTGTTTGTATTCTTTTGGCATTTTTATATATTTTTTGTCCCCGAAAAAATCCCACTTCAGCAGCGCGCAATTTATTGTGATTGTGATGACAATTTGCGTAAAGTAGTGGTGGTCATATTGGCAAATATCGATATAAACATATGATAGAGCTGCCATTTGGTATATTTCTACCAAAGCTTGTATACGTTTTCACAGATTTATCGAAAATGGTATATTTTGATACCAAACTTTTTTTGTTTTTGCAAGTTGCATCCGTGCTGCTACATGTTTTCATGAAATTGGTGCCAGCATAAAAAAAGGCGAAAAAAAATCCAAATTCATTTTTAAAAAGCCAGAATTCCCGCTTCCCGCAATTCACATATTTTTCCCGCAATTGGACTTCGAAAAAAGCTGGATTTGACGGGAAAAAAGCTAAATTGGCAGCAGTGGTTGTGAGCGAGGCTGGCTGCGCTTAATTTGAGTTGCCGCAAAATGACTTTGCCGGCGCTCAGCTTGTAATTAAATTTTGACATCAACTGTCCGAGCTGCGACAGGACACCAGTGTTTAGCTTTGAGGATCATTGATTAACATTGCAATGCGCATTTATTGCAAATGGCATGGAATATTAGGAACATTAGGTAACATGCAGCAATATTTGTTAAAAGCAGGAGGAGCCCGAGGAGCCTCAGGGCCACGGTTACCCGAGGCCTGCTTCGGGGACCCTGTGTGAGCAGCTCTGCTTTGAAAGCTACCAGAAATACAGCCTCCAGCAAGAAGTAACTGTGCACTTTTGATCTCAGCTAAGGCTATGTGGCTCCCTTAATCGAAAGATTTTTACAAGCGTAAACTTCTTCCGGGAAAGCCTTTTCCTGGAGCTATTTTCATGTATGCGTGCAGTTTTCCTTGTTCTCCTTCCGCCTTAAACTACTTACGCTCCGGGGCAGATGTGTGTCAATAAGCAGAGCTTGCTGCTGGCCCAAGCAACCGTCTCGAGCTGCACTCATCTCCATTTGAGCCATAAAGCTAAGTAACTTAAGCACAATGCAGAGCCAGAGCCCAGTGAAAGCGAGGGAAAGCTGCCCGCCCGACGGACGGGTCGGAGACGGGCAATTGGCCAAGTTATCATAGAAATGAGTTATTTGTTAGATCCATCATCTTGAATGCATAAAGGAGAAAACGCGCAAAATTCCGTCGGGTACGCCTGGCTGCAGCCAAAGGAACGACGACTGACCGCGTCCACATAATCAAAAAGCAAATTGCATGGCACGAAAAAAATAAACATAAATTTCAACTGCAGACTATAAAGCAGCTAAAAACGAGCAGAACAAATACGATGGCGGGACACAGGACAGGGAAGGACGAGGGAAGGAGCGTTTGGCCGGAAACCAGAAACTTGTTAACAAAATTGCATCGAGTTCATTGACAGTTGATTGCGAGAGTGCAGGAGCAAGTGCAAGTTTCTGTTGTCCGACAGCACCGCAAATATTTATTTGGGCAATTGCCTATAATCTGGCCCTGCTCTGAGCAAAGCTTTTAGTTTTAAATACCTTTATGGGGATTATTGAAGGCCACATTATTTAAGCTGAATGCCCTTAAGAGGAGCGGCAAGGGAATATTTATGAATTATAAATAAATATAATCTTAATCTGCTTGAAAATAAAATCTTTGAAAGTCTGACAGGTATTAAAACAATTTTATTTCTGATTTTTTACACATCATATAAACCATATATGGTTCATATATTAAGTAATAAATTTTATTTAAATACCTTGAATATTATTTTTTGTAAATTTTAAATAATAAACCGGTTTCCGCTTATATATTTTGGCGTCCCTTGCCGATCATTTAGCTGCAACGACCACGCCACTTCCGACCGCATTTCCAGGTTGTTCAAAAACTGTAGTCTGCTTAAAAGGGCAACGGTGGCGCGGACGAAGCGAAATTCATTATCAAAAATGGCTCAAGGCAGCTGGCACAGGACGAAGGACGCCGAGGAAAAGAGTGGCTAGGCGGGAGCCCACCTTTAAGTTCCCCAGCCGCGGCTAATGAACGTTGGAACGGAGGGTGAGAGTGTGAGGAGAGGGCAATAACGCGGGTCGCCACCAAAATGTCAACTGGCGCATGCCTCTTGGGCAAGTAATTATGTTTGATGACCTGGCGGTCGCCGCTCGCTCTGTCTCCCATTTTTAGTTGGGTTAAAAAGCGAGGAAAGTCAGCGGAAGCAGCGTTAAGATTATAATGCAAATATTGAATGGCTTTGCCCATCTATATTTCGCCCAAAGAAATACGACGAACTTTGCAATCAGTTCATAGTTTGGATTGCCAATTTGTTCGTTTATCGCCTTGTAGTTCTTTTTAATTGCTGCAAAGTTAAACTGGCAATTAGAATCATTTTTATTGGTTTTTTTTTTTTTTGCTAATTGAGTTGTTGAGAAATTGACTTTAACGTTTTCTGACTCTGCCATCCTTGTTTATTTCTTGGAAAGCAAAAGCCAGTTCTTTGTTTTATTAATTTTTTTAAGGTCTGCCAAAAAGGAATGTTAAAATATAAATTTGTATTATTCAGGGTAGATTTATACATATTTTACAAACCTAAATAAAAAAATAACAAATATTCTACTCTCATAGCCGTTTAATATTTTTATTTGAAAAATTGACTACAAGGTAAATCTGTTTGTTTCAACTTCATTTCAATTTCGAAAAACGGTTGAACTACTTCAGCGACATCTAGCGTTTAAAAGTTGAAAATGAAAAACATAGATTTTAAGCTCAGTTACTATATAATATAGTAAATATTTAGAATGTACCACAAAGTTTGGTACATGATTTACACCACTATAAAGAAATAACTAGAAAAAAAAACATTGAACACAACACAAAGTATAGACAAACTGTATGGCAAACTTCAAATACAAGGATATAGAAAACTCGTAAAACATAGAACTCTGCCCACAGTTCTAAACTCTAATATAAAATAAGCTCTAATAACAATTCATCAGAACTGTGAATTGAATATATAAAGTATATACAAATTCAACATTTAAAGGACATTAGATATTACGTTAAGCATAAAACAAAACATAAACAAATAATATGTCGATTTACAGGCCTTATCACAATCCAGAAAAAATGTTAACATAGAACGTCCCAACAAGAAAAACGTCGGACCCGAAATATATGGAATATAGAAACTTAAATTACATTGCTCAGAACATCGAAACAAAGTCCTACGTTCGACTTTGAAAACTAATCGAAAAGGACATCGTCTTACTAGCGCCAAATCACATTCCTTGCCAGAAAAGGATAAACATGGAATATGGTCAAAAATATAGAATATAGAAAAATTATTTAAAAGTACCTAAAAAAAATATTTCAAAGTAGTTTAATTTCTGCTTTTATCGCGCTTTTATTTATTTAAAAAATAATGTAGTAAAAAATTTGAAATATAGGAACAAAGAACACTAAAGAAAACATAACTTAGAAATTTGGAAAGTAATAGAAAACATACTAAACGTAGCTTACAAATGCAACGACATCGCTTAGAAAAAGAGACCCAAGAATGTAAAATAATAATGTTATATATTTTACATGGAGTAAAATGTAGTTTAAAGGGTATCTTTACATACAAATGTAACTTTACTGGCGCCTGCATCGTAATTCCTTGAAAGCTTTTATTGCAGGGTTGTCTCAACGTTAAAAAAATAGTTCAAATTAAGGGGAACCTGACTACGCATTGCTAAAAATTTATTAAAATTTACTTATTATTATTTACTTACTTACCAATATTTTCAATATTTCCAAGCCTATGCTGCCTTGTGAGTCTATTTTTATTTTTAAGATCCTTATAACCGACTTCTTCCCGAATCAATCTAGTTAACAATTATTTCAGCCAATTCTCCTCCTCTCCAGTAAAGAACCACCCATTAAACGCAGATCATATTCGCCTTGATTAGTTAATTATATTTTCATACCGTTTATTTAACTTTCATATAAATGATCAATATTTCACAATACTTTGAATATCCAATAACGACCATTTGATCGACATTTTTTGTCCAACCAAAATGAATAAACATAATATCTCAGATAATATGTGGCAATTCTTAATATGTCAATATCTTTAAAGGTATTAATGTATATGTGGGTGCATGTCAATTTTACTAAACGTCAAACGAAACGATATGCATTTCCTATATACGTATAAGATATATATTTATATCCGCTTTGAATTTCATCATTTTTGTATAAGGTAATATTAAATATATATATATATTTTTGTTTTTCATTAATTTAGGGACAAACTTTGTCGCTGCTGGTGCAGAGATATTAGTTATTCAACTTTTATATTTTTCAGATAGTCCTTTTGTTCCAATAGTGCCCATGTAAATATATAGAAAAGTTCTGGTTCCCTATGAAAATAAAGCCAGGTGACACTTGCAATGCAAAACAAAGTATAAATCATTCATTGTCTTGGGAGCGTATGTACAAAGGTCAATCGAAAGTTGCCCCCTAAGACTCCGATCTGAAGACAAATATTTCTTGTATTCCCTTTTGGGAACAACGTTATTTTCCTTTACTTTTTTCAGATGATTCTATCTAAGGATTGATTATGGGATATATCAACATTAAGTAACATTTGGTGTATTGGTTAGGTGGCTCTAGATTTTTACAATACTTCCTAATGACTTTAAAACCGAAAAGCAACTGAATGAAGGCGCATTCAGCCATAGATTAAGTACAAAATAAAACAAGTAAACACCGCCATTCACATGAAGCACACAAATCGAATGTATTTATCGTGTCTGTTAGGTTGCGCTCTGTCTTTTACAATATTTAATATGTATAGCTTTATCTATATAATATATATAACTTTATTTGTTTCTATTTTATTAGTTGCATTTATATAGCTGCTGATTTGCCAGTTGAAATAACTTTAAGTTCATTCATGTTTAGTTTTTTTTTCTTTTTGTTTATTTTTAAATTATATTTATAATTTAAGTATAATACATTTTGTACAGATTTAAAAATTAAATTAAATAATAAAAGATTTGATAGATAAAAGGCGGTACTCCGCCGACGACTGACACAATGACAAAATAATAAATTGGCCCTAAGACATAGAGTTTCCTATTTAGCAACGTATCCGTAGATTTATTTATTTAATCTATAATCTTAGTGGGATCGATCAACAAGTATTGGAAGGGTATTACCAAAGTATAATACAGATTTTGCATTTAAGTTTAAAGGGTGCCATATCTTAATAGGTTTTTCTTTCTTTTAATTTAATTCATTTGCTTTATGGTGGTCTTCGTGGGTAACTTGGTAGCTTGGTCAATTGTTGTGGTTGTTGGGAGAAAGGGGGTCCAAGGGATCTTATACTGAATCAGTCGTAGTCACCAGAGAGGGCTGTTGCTATTATTCTATTGTTCTAGATAAAGGCCCTCTTAAAAGTCTGATTTTCGGTATAAGATCTCTTAAGAGCTAATGATTTTTGTATCTATATGTTTTTTAAGCAGCATTTTGTGTGTAAGCGCCACAAGTTGGTGTGTGTTTACTGTACTTGATGCGTTCTGCGTATAAATAGCTGTATCTTAGGTTCTCTATATGCATATTTCAACATTAGTTATGTTTGCGTTAAGTATCTCCGATAACCTCCATCCATCCATCCATCCTCACATCCTCTTCGATCTGTGCCTGGCCCGCTCCTGCTGCTGCTGCTTCTTGACTCTAAACTAAGTTACGTTTTTTTCAAGCGAACCACACTTTGTCCCCCTGGCGACCCCGCTTGCCGCTTCCTAGAGCTGCACCTGGAATGTCTGCGCCGGCGCCTTGGGCGGTGAGATGAACGGGTTGGTGCTGTGCCTGGCCAGCGGAGACCGTGATGTGCTAGGCACCGGCATATCCGGTGACATTTGCTTGGCCGCCGCCACATTGGCCGCCCACTCGGCATCGAAGGGATCATCCGGACCGCCGCCTCCACTGCCGCTGGCCAGTGTCTGTGCTCGACCCACATTGGCCAGGTAGCTGGGCCGCTTGGGTGCGGCCGGGGAAGTACTGCGCACAACCTGGCCCAGCCACTGCTCGGCATTGGGCAGCTCGGTGGTGGCCTCGAGGCCCTGCTCCGATCGCGTGGGCGACTGCTGCGAGTGGAGCGTCTGGTAAGTGGGCGTTGTGCTGACCACTCGGGGCGTCACCTGCGCCGTGGGCGCGGCACTGTACGAGATGACGTGCTGGCCCTGCTTCTCGGCGGCTATGATGTTCTGGTTGATGCTGCGATTGTTGTTGAAGTTCAGATCATCGCCGGCGGCCAGGAGGGCGTCCGACTGAGACAGCATTGACAGGCCCTGGCTGAGCTCCTGGCACAGCTGGCTCACGGAATCGGCGGCCACGGCGGCGGCCGACTGTTCCGCTCCAGCTCCAGCTCCAGACTTGGCCGGCGACACCTCGGCAATGGGCGAGACACTGCGCAGCGGCGTCGGCAGCGGATTCCCGGCGGCGGCGGCGAGGAAGGCTCGCTGGCGATCGGCATTGGACGGAAGATCGTTGACGCGCAGCGACATCTGGCGCTTGAACGGCGACTGGCTGCCGATTGTGCTCAGGCGGAAGGAGCTCTGGCGCTCCAGCATGTTGGGCGTAGCGTGGGGGCGTTCGATGGCGAAGGGGTTGAACGGCTTAACGGTGGCCGCCGGTGGCCCCGGCAACGATCCCGCCACCGGTCCGTCCACACTGCGCTCGTTGGTGCCCACGGTGGCCATGGCCAGGCGCTCCGTTAGTGTCTGCTGGCGGAAGGATCCAGTGCGCGTAAAGGTCGAGTTCTTTGTGTCGAAGGTCATCGTCACGCCGCACTCCTTGTCGCGCCTTTGCTTCCGCTCCAGACACACGGCAAAGGCGCAGCCCACCGCATGGGACAAACGCTCTCCAGAGTCCTTGCACGCCAGGAAACCGTGGCACATCCAGCGACGAGTGGTTCCATCCCGGCAAATATAGCTAAAGCCGCGCTCGTGGTTGCGATCCGGCGCACAGAAGCTGACCTTCTCGATGGTCTGGTCTACAATCAGGCCCTTGGTCTCATCGTCCACGACGCGCAGGCCATCGCCACTGACATGGAGTAGTCCGCGGACAGGACGTCGTCGGGATTGCTAAATAAGGAAGATATTTATTAGTTATCGGTTTCGATTAGGAATCTTTCTCAGGGAGGAGCCAGAGAACAGCTAAAACAAGGAGCGAGCAACCGCACTTAAGGTGCTATGCATGGGCATCCCTGTTTATCCTATAGTCTGCGTTTTCTCCCATTATAAAGTCTCCTTCCATCACTTACCCTGAGCACCTTGAGGGCCTCCTCGCAGACCTGCATGCCGCGCGACTCGAACACCTCCACGCAGCCCAGATACTTCACCGAGAAGGAGCAGGTGGCCGATCTCACAGCTTCCTCGTCGGCCTGCCACTGGTGCGGCTTCGAGGACTCGGGAACGCGATCCTTGCGACGCCGGAACGAGTCGCGAAAGGAGCGACGCAGACGATCCATTTTCTTCGGCGATTTCTTGCTAAACCGGAAGGAGGCGGATTTCTAAAGGGCACACAGGATACATTTTGTATAATAGTTAGTTAAGTAAACATCATTAAATATTCAAGAGAGAGCGTAAGAGAGATCGAAACAAGTGCGAGTGAGCAGTTCCAACCCCGGAACAGTTCCGAGTTGTTTTTGTGACCAAAACCTACCCCATTTTTAACGTCCCCGAATTTTCCGCGTGTGAAGCCGCGCTCGAGTGGTTCGTGCGTGTGAGACGACGAGTTTCCCATGATCCGATCCTAGGCGTGAGTAAATTCTCTCGAAGAACCGTTACAAGCGCCGGCCGACAGCGTTGCCAGATGGCAATGCGATTCTCGTGTGTGTTGCGTGCGAAATTGTATTCCGCTTTATTGATCAGTTTATTGGCTCGTCGGGCAGCGCAAATTTATTTGTTCATTGAATTTGAGTTATGGCTTTTGATTAAATTAAATTGATGGGCGATCTGGAAAATGTTTAGAGATTTCTATGGTTACAATTGGGGGGAAACAACAATCGTTATCAGTGCTGACGTCGTCGTCGTCGTCGTCTCCAATAGGCGTGAGTCACAAGCTGTGGGCCCTCGCACTTCCCTATCGCTATCGACACATGAAAGCACTCTGGCTTATCGGCTTCGAATTTTGATTCAACGCCCCCTCGCTTTTTGTCATTGAGCGGAGATCAGAAGTGCCCTCGGATATATAACACCCATTATCCATTAAGCACACGGGGAAAAAAACATTTTTATTTGATTTTCAGGATTGAATATTATTGGGAATTTTATTTATTTATATTAATTAATATTTCTAAAACACATTTAAGATGTTTTTTCTATAAAATTTAAGCCTGGTAAATGTGCTATTTAATGTTTAAAAGAAAATCTAATTTTTAGGCTTTGAAATGTATTAAGGAAATATATAACAATTTAACACCGTGTAATAAACACCACAAATTATCCTTTAAGCTTTATTTTATTATAAAAACATGACAGGAATCATTTTCTAAACAATTAAATTGCAGTTTCAGATTCAGATTGAACACCACAAATTATATTCATTAAGGATTAGTGAAGCCATTAATTAGATTTTATTATTTAGTCTATGGAAATCATATTTTCCTAAAATTATATCCCACTTTTATTAAAGTTATCAGGAGATTCCATGTTACTCTACAGAGTTTTAAGTAGAAACACTATTTTACCCAGTAAAAACTTTATATCCACTATCTTTTAATTTACATCCCTATTTCCCCCTAATAGTTTCTTCTCCCAGTGTACGATCTGCGATCCATTAAAAGCTTTTCGCGACGAGATACCACCACCAACCTCCACTTGGCTTGGCCCGAACTAGAACTGAAGTCAAGAGGAGCAATTAATGCCAACGGCCTCCTCCCCTTGCTTATCGCACAATGGGCGTGGTGGCCGAGTCGAGTGTCTCACGTAATTGTTTACATACATATTTAATATATCATTTTTTATTCTGCCTTTTTTTAGCATTTATTTGCCTTGACTTCGGCTAGGCTTTTGTTTTCCCAGCGCTGCGGCGACACGGCTGACATTTTTGTGACTTTATCACATGCCTCGTATTGCGGTAAATTGTTGATAAACTAAGCGTCCGTTATTATCGCAAAATCATAACAAAAACTTTTGTATATTTTGTTTTCCTTTTGACTTTGGCAAAATAATCTGTCCGATTTGATTTCGCTTTTGACTTTGACGGAGATGCACCGAGTTTAGATATTCCTGGGGATATTTTTGATGTTATTTAGAGGCTACCAAGACTTAAATAATAAATAAACTCAGGCAAGAGATAAGGGCATTCAAACAAACCTTGTTTTTGGCTCCTAACAAAATATTATCTAATATTTATATAAATTAAATAGGGTAATCTGGGTCCTGTTTGCATGTCTAGCTCTCTGAGAACCCACAACCAGAGTCGCAATATATAATAAAGTTTCAGTGGTGGGAAACCACTGCATTTTCCCAAAGTTTTTCCTAGCCAAGATCTCTCACATTTTGGCCCGGCCATGTTAATTGACCGACTCGAACGAACACAGGCGGGTGGCTGGCAGCTAATTGGGCTTATTTGTCCAACTTATTTGTGACTCTGGCTGCTCGAACACAGAATATAAAGTTCAGTTCCAACGTGTCTCGCATTCCGCTGCAACTTGACTTTCTTCTCGACGAGCACTTAAGCCGCTGGGCTGTAACTGTAAACGTTACGAAACCCGTTTTGACCATTTGATTTACCTCGAAGCCTTTCGTCTCAGTTTATTTGGTGACCGACCGCAACACGGGCAAGGGCAGCCATCCCACAGCTTTTTGGTTTCGGTTTGGTGTTCTCTGGTTTTCTGGCTTCATTAGAAGAAGGGCGTTGACTCTGCTCCTCGGGATGCTGTTTGACTGCATTTTTCCCCCTTCTAAGCCGATCTAAGCGGGCTAATCGAATTGTGAACACGTAAAGCGTCTAAACATTCTGTAAAGTGGGTCAGAGGTTTGTTGGAAAAACTCATGGTGGAAGAGGGGTTAGAGATGATGATGATTTACCCACAACTCTATGGCCTTTGGCTTAAAAGTTTTGCAGCTAAAGGGCAGCAAATAACAATAAAAATAAAAATGTGAATAAATTCAGCAGCCCGAGGGCGACATCTTGGCTGCTGCTGCACATTTTCCTACTTATTTTCATGGAAGTTACAGCTGAGTGGGTTTAAATTGCAAAATATTTTTATTATAATGGTTCTACACAGCTAATACGCTACAAAAAAGGAGCATAAAAAAAGCTCTTACTGCTATTAGCTTTAATTGGAGATTCTGCAATAAATTTCGCCACTAACCACCATAGAAGTTCCCTAACTAACCACTTGAGAGCCCCATAAAAGTTCGAAAGTCTTAACATCCATGATTCATGGCTTACGCATGTCTTAGGCAGCGAAAAATAAAATAAAATCCAAATCACGCACTAAAAGTAAACATGATTTCAGAAATGACAACAATCAGTTGGTTTAGCCTATCGAAGGGGAAGGCTTTGGGGGCTGCGAGTGCGGGGTGTGGGTCACCATCCGGAAGGGTTCATTCAACCAATAATCGAGACACGAAACAGGTTCCAGCCGTAATAAAAAATCTGTGTACGTGTTTGCACGAAAATCAGATCCGACTGCAGTTTGCTTTGATAAAAAATGAAAAAATAATAATATAAAATATGGCAGGCGAGAGATATTTCTTTCGTTATCAATGTTTACCCTGATACCCGAGCATATTTATTTTCTCTTTGTGATATGGTAATTAATAGGGGTATTTTCCATGATTAAGGCAAACACTGAGAAGGCTAAGATGAAAGAATACTAAGACTTTACTTGGGACTTGACAAATTAATCGCTTTAAAAACTAAATTTCTGTCTGCCACTTCGTTGACCTTTGACCATTCTTTTTCCTACACTTGCCACGACACTCTTCCTAATTAATTCATTAAACTCTTTCAGAGCTGCTGCTGCCCAGCGGACCATAAATCATGGGCCACATGTCGCTCCATCCACTGGGCGGGCGATGACATGAGCCCACTGTGAAATGCCGTGCTAGAATATGGCGATATTTTCCAGTTCGTTTTTAATTTAGCATTAAACAATTAACCCTGGACTCACAAAACCAGCGCAGTCAATGACACTAGCAATTTATTATTTTTATTGCATAACCACAATCGAGCCTCGATATAGAGTGGGTGTCCGTACGCCCGTTGTAATTACATTTTGAGCTGTGAATGTGCCCTCAAAAGGCCAACGACACTTGTTGCATTCGGGGCACCGAGCGAGAGCCGATGACTCCTCCAACAGTCTAGCCTTTTTCCAGGAACGAGAGTTTGTGGCACCTCGGAAATCCCATTGGAAAACATTCAGCCTTTCATCCGGCTTACCATCATCGATGCTTTCAGCATTTTTGTGCCTAACTGTGGGTTGTAGTTGCAATTGCACCATAGCTATGGATTTTTGATAAGGAATAGAAAGAAGTGGGATACGGTTGATAGAGGCAGTGGTTTTACCGACTGATTAAACGGAAATCTGGTAATACTGGGTATGAGCTTGCCTTCACTAAGAAATGGGATTTTTTCATGAGAAGCTGGATACTTTGTGTTCAACTAAAGCCTTTAATTATTTGTTGCTTTTTTAAGCATAAGAGTAATATATTTAGTAAAATAATTGGTACTTTAATTATATTTATTCAAAGGTTAAGCTGCCTTTTTAAAGGTTATTTAACGAGACAAGCACCTCTCACTTTACACACTAAAGTGCCTTGAAATTTCAAACTTTTTTAATATTATAAAAACATTAAAAGTTCCCAAAGTTTGCCCATTAATTACCAACACTTTTAAGTGTTCATTCAATAGTTTCTCCCTTGGCTGAGCCAACTTCAATGTCAAAACTCACATTACACAATGCACTTTGTGAAATTTCACACGCTGGCACGATGATGATGGTCAAAAAAGGATACACATTTTATGGCTTCCTTTCTTATGCTGCTTGCTAGTACTTGATATAATTATTCCCGCCATACGCTCTCCGTCTGTCTGGCTGTCTGCTGTCCTTCGATTTTTTAGGGACAGTGGCTGGGCAGCTAGGGGCGTTATCAACCACCACACCACCTTCATCGAGTGTTCCCTCTGCCCCTGGGTCTCCTCGCCGCATCCTCGTCCTGCGAGGGTTGCCCTCAACTTCTGGAATTTATAATTTTTTATGCTCTTCCTTGTGTCGGCGGCGGTCGTGGGAACTTTTCGTTGTTTTTTGTAAAATAAATTTGAAATATATCAGCCAACGTTTTGTGTGAATATTTAGTGAAGCAATTAAACGCTGCGTATGTGTGTGTGCACATTTTTACATTTTTTATGGCTGGTGGGAGCTCAACGATAATGACTTCAATTAGGCAGCCATAATAAGGTGCAATGAAGCATGACCCCAAGGATTTTGTGAGCCATGGGGAGATTTTAAGGGATTTTTAGGAGGGTACTTGAACTTAATTCGTTGGTAAATTAAATTGTAAAAATACGAATCTTTATGTAAATGGCTTAAAGGATTTTACTCAGGTAAATACAATAAACCAGACATTAATTTAGAGGCAAACTTTCATATTTTAAATAAAATAAATTATGAAAACGGTTTTTAATTCATTTTCTTTACTTTTAAATCAGCTTGAAGATAACTTAAGTCTCTACACGTCAAACACTGAACTCTGGCCAGCTATAAAATCTGTCGCAACCAGGTCTATAAATTCTACTTTAACTCCCCTGGAGCTACGTAAGTTAATTCCAATGAGCTTGTCTAAATATTTCTTAATTCCCTGTGCCAAAGGGGGAAATGGGGAGTTCACTTGATAATAAATCAGCAGAGCAAACCGCCAACTGTCTTCCCCCTTTCGGTTGGCCAATTTAAAAGGAAGTGCGCAAAGAGTTCGCAAAACCAAAAAGCCGAAAAAGGTTTCACGTAAATAATGAGACAGCCAACAAAAGATCTCACAGCATCTGGCAAACCTTGCGGATTTTCAAGGGAAGAAGCATGCGAATTTTTCTCTTCTTTCTTTCGGTGACGCATTTAACTGTACGAGCTACTCTACAACGTCTTACAGTTCAAATTCAAGACAATGACAATAGGAAAAGAAGCCGAGAAAGGGTAGAAAATGAAGTCATGGGATTTCATCTGGAGAATCCTTCGATCTTAGGAATCCTGAGCCGCTTCACGCACTGATGCTTAGCTATTTCACACGCTGACCCAAAAATGCACCCCTAAAACGTAGCGAATTCCAATGCACCCAAGTCCTTGGTCCTCTGTCCTATGCAAGCGTCCTAATTACTAAGCAACGGACACAGGGGCGTCGGGCGCTAGGGGAATGCATCATACATAGTGGGTATTGAGAGTGCGCATAATTATTAGCTGTCAATTGGGCGTTCATCTGACCATTATGTTACCTGGGTTCTATGAGGGAATAACATCCGCGGACTTGGGCAGGGGGTGTGGGAAAAAGCAAAGTGTGTGAGAAAAAAATAGGGGTGGTTGGGGGATGCTGGGAAGATGCAGAAAATAAATAAAGGAAAATGCAACTGTCTGAGAAGACGTTTCAAAAGAAAAGCAGCTTTAGAATAGACAAAGGACCCTAAAATGCAAGGAACCTCTCATAGGATCAGTGGGAAAATGCTAAAGGATTTAAAGATCAAAAGATTGCTAAGATATTTTAAACCTTGATATGATTTTCATAAAAAAATGTGCTTTCAATAAACTTTGAGGAACACAATTTTATCTTAAAACTTTAAATTTAAATACAAACAACGAACCAATCAATACATTCAATATCCCTTATGCAGACGGGCACACATCCCTAACTTCCACAGCACCACATCCTTTGATAAAACGAACTCCAATACGAGCATTTCCAGCAGAAAACACTCGAGAGAAACCTCAAAAACCCAACGAACGGAAGTAGAAATGCAGGCAAAAGGAAAAAATACAAAAAATAAAAACAATAGGCATGCCTGAAAGGCATACATACATGGTTCTTGTTTGCCTGTATACCATATACCTTTTTCCATATGTATATAGACCTTATAAGAAGTGTGTTCTGTCCTGGCAAACACGGGACATGCAAGCGAGCGGAGGAAGCATTTACAGCGGGTCGCAGTTCGAAAATGTTCGAAATTGTTTGCATCTGTCGTTCGCTGCCAGCAGTTGTTGTTCCGCAGCCTGCCTGGATCCTGGCATATGTTCGGTGCACGTGGCTAAGGATTCTCGAAGGATTCCCTTAGGTCCTGCCTCGTTAAGTGCCGCCTTCTGTTCTCGACATAGTGACTTCGATTTGCCACGATTTCCAGGTAGTCGAAACCTTTTTAGTTCGTGTCTCTGCAGGACAGATCCTTGTTATGTGAGACGGCAGATGCGAACCCGAAAATCTGTCTGTTGATCTTCCGTAGCCGTAAGATAAATATTTTGCAGCATTTGCTTATTGATTTTGTTTACCTTCATTATGGAAATGAGTCTTACGATGACTCAACTCGCCGTGGCACACATAACCAAAGTTATTTGAAATTTTGTGAGCCAGGAGAACCTGTTTCTTCACAACAAGTTTCCCAGCCGAGGAGCATGTTAATGCCATTAGCAATGTGCAATTGAATAAGGAATAAACAATAAACAAAAAGAAATCCACAACTAATCGTTCATCCAAGACACATTTGTGTCATTACGAATTCATAACTCACAGACCTCAGAGGGGGGAAAATCATTGGGGCTTTCCTAGAACTGTTTTCATATGCACAAGAATTCGTAATGCGTTGAAAGCCACTTCAGCTTGGAAGTTTTGTTAGAGAATTTATTTTCAATGCTCATAATGGATTTTATAAGCTAAAAAGAGAATGAAATACTTACAGCGGATAAAAAAGTATTATATTACGAACGAAGATACGTAGGAGACACTATAACTCCCACGTAACATCCCGCTGCTGTGATCTTTGGAGTAAAAACGTCCGTGTAATCAAGGTAAACAATATGTAATATTTTTCTCTTCTCAGACAGGAGCAAACAAACACACAGCCGACTAGTTGAAGAGCTCTTTTATCTGACAGATTTAAAATGAGAAAGGGATTTCTTTTCAAAATGTTGCTTTGCCAGATAAGCGGCAAAGAGGCGAAGGAGAATTAGTTTACAGACAAAGTTGCGTGGAAAGATACGTGACATCACCAGGCAGTAACTATGTTTAGATAACCGCTTAGTTTGGATGATTATCCAACCGATTTATGGCAGCAAAGGTCGAGTCAGTGGTGGAGAACCAACCGAGCCTGACGATTTCCAAATAGCAGCCACCTCTCTCGCCATTCCCTGCTCTGATTGTCATTGTTAGTAGTCAATTTGTGTAACATAGTTAGTTGGTTTTCTCTGTTCTCCGTCTCTGTTCCATTTGTCAACGCTTTTTTTCCCCCGTTGATTCGATGCAAATAGAAGCGAACAGCTGTTGTCAATTTCCGGGTGCCAGCGCCCGAAAGTAGGCAGAGCAAATACATCCCACGGAAATAATCGATAGGCAACTGAACAAACAACCCATATATATTCGCCAAAAAGAAGCCATTCTAGTGTTAGGTGGAAAATGGGCATATTCGTCCCCCCCATTGCCCTATTAAGTGAACAGGTGTGCCAACTGTATTTTTGGGGCCATCAAAGACTTGGGGGCACAGGTAAATAAACATGGCAGCTAACGAGGGTCGTACTATGACGTTAGCGAAATTGTAACTGTTTCAATATGATATCAAAGGTAAAGTAATTACATTTACAGATATGATCTAAGAGCTACTTATTTTGGGTTAATGAAAGTCGAATTTATCAAAGGTTAAATCGAATTCAATTGCAAAAGAATGGTGATCAAATATATTAATATTTAAAAACCTTTCATAACCTTATTTTACCAGATTTTTGCTGAAACTTTATTCCTTTTTATCTATAAATATATAATAAATTATATTGGCTTTTATAATTACTTCATAAAACCACAACAGACTTATTAATTAATTTATTGCTGCTCCTGCTACTGACAACTTATCTCCCATTAATGCTTAACCTCTTTTAAATTGCCTTTAGCTCCTCCAAGTATAAATAACTGGCAGACCAGAAATTAAACTTGTCCAGAGCCGCTTAAATCTAGAAGGAGTGGGGAGGATTCATGCCCTTTGACATTCCTACGACTCTGTGGTTTTGGGGCCAGAGTCAAGGCCAAGTTATTACCAAACACAACTTGGCGTGTCGATTCGGTGGGCCACTCGCTCGAGTGGCGAGAAAACTTTTTGGCATTAATATGAAATGTTGGCTGAGCAAGTTCACGGCTAGTTAGCTAATGGCAGGCCAGGAAAATGTCAAGAATGCATAACGAGTTACAAACTTTAACAGGCTCTCTTTGAAGTCCTTAATGGCACCTTATAATTAATTTAAAAAAAAGGCCTTCCATGTATACATCTTTCGTATCTCTGCAGCCGCATTAATTTGCAAAATTCCCTTTAAAAATGCGCTATAATCGCAGCCGCATTTAAGTATCAGCTTAATGACAAAACGTTTACATGCATAATTATACATTCTTTTTTTTTTGCATTTTTAATTTCCTGCCTAAGACGCAGAATGAAAGATAGATGTCCGCCTTTGTCCCGAGTCTAGAGGCTAGAGTCTAGAGACATCAGTCTCCAGTCCCCAGTCGCAAGTCCCGAGTCCAGAGCCAAGTTAATGGCCAAGAAGTTGCAACCATGACTTGGTCTTGGTCTTGGACTTGTTCCCGTGTTCTTGACTTGACTTGGCTGCTGTTGTTAATCATCTGCGTGGCTGCATAAAAATAGAAAGGAAATTCCATGAAATTAAACTTTTATGCAGCGGCAGCAGCAGCGACGATCAAGTTGAAGTTGAAGTTGAAGTCTCTCTCTCTCCGTGACTGTTTGTTGAACTTGTGGAGAAGATGGAGCTGCGAGCTGGCACAGCTTGGAGCTGGAGCTCGGTCTAAGCCAACAGTTTAGCGAAAGCCGGGCCCGGAGTGGCGGTGTGGCACGAAGAATGCAGTCAGCTTGGCATAATCGAAAGGCATGTGAGAAAAGTTGGAGTCGGCTGGCTGGCTGACTGGCTGGCAGCCGTCGCCACCAAACCGGTTCCATCCTCCAGTTCAGGCTCAACTTAAGTCCAAGTCCAACTGCACCCAGGCAGCATGATGTTCTTACTTTTTGCCCTGGCTTGTTACCAGTTTTTTGTCCATTTTGTTGGCTTTTCTCGGAATGTTTCTGAATGGTTTTTGCGCAAAGCTTTCGGCCTGAAGTTTTTATGAACTGACGTCGAGATTTATAGTCTGCCCAAGCTGAGGTAGCAAAAATGCAGCATAAATCAGGGACGGGAGCCCTTAGAGATCTTAAAGAATAAATTCCAGCTACAACAACTAAATCAACTTGAACAGCATAATTATGCATTCATAGTTTTGCGGCTGGGAGAAAAACAACTCTCTTCCAGCTTTCGCTGGGGCCAAGTTGGCGTTTAATTACATTGTAATCATAATATATTTTCACTGGTTTCGTTCTCACCCGGCAGAAACCAATTCATTGGGAAATTTTTTACCATTTTCCACTTTGTCTTTGCCACTTTTCTTTTTTATTTTTTATTTTCTACTTTGTTTGCTATCGCGGTAATTTATGCAGTTGACAGTCAAATAATTTGGCACACAGAATGCATTAAAATAAATTAGCTCGACAAAAGAGCTGGGAAAACTGCTTGTGGCAAGAGAAAATGACTTAAAAAGCTCGCCTTATTTTAAATTGTAAATATAGGAAGTATTCCCCAATAGGTTTCGATTTCGCTTGCCTGTTAATTTGACAACCTCCAGTGTATCAATTGTTTATTCGGTTTTAGTCATGCGAAATGATTCATCGCCGCAGAGACGTGAGAGACGAGTCGGAACTATACAGATACATATATATATAGTATATACCTTTACATTCATGCGATGAGGCTAAAAACAGCTAATTGCAAATTGTTTTTTATTTATTTCCTTTGTTAAACCTCTCAAATTGCCATGTTCAAGTGCAAACTGCAAAGATTTATTCACTTTTAGCTGAGTAATTTTTTCCAAATTGCTGGTATCTATTCTATATAATGATAATGGCCATAGCCCCTCATTATTTTAAATTTTTTAGAGAAAGGCAACAATGAAACCAAATCGGTATTGATAGTATAAGCCCTATCTGTGTCAGTTTGGACAGCTGTTTGGAGTTATCTGTAAAAAAGTAGGCCCTCGTCTTGACTCATGCATATTGGAGATGGTAAAAAACTGAAAGTTTTACAAATATTTCAAATATTTTGTATCTTTTTTCACACACAAATGTCAAAGCAGCAACAACAACCTCGAAAGACATGCAAGAATTGTATGCAAATCCGATTTTGCCAACGAAAAACTCGATTTAAACCTGGCTTGGAGCTTCCAAGCTCTGCGATTCAAGCTCAACTTCGTTTTGTTGTTACTGGTTTTCTGGGTTTGTTGTGATTTACAGAAAAATTTACCATTTATATATCGAAATCGGGTTGAGTGTGTATGGTATGGTTTTCGGTAAATCCAAGACCAGGTTTTGTTGTTCGCCAATTTTTGTTTTGGTCATCCAACAATCGTATGTATAATTAATAAATAAATCCGGTTCGGGCCTTATATAACTTGAAGCGAATATTTTGTGGATCGCGTATCGTTAGTATTTCTCTATTCCAAGAACACCACCTCGCACAGCACACAGAACACACACTCAGGGGGAATGTGGGGAAAATCGCAACCCGAAAAACGCGACGGCGCGATAAAAATGCAAAACGATCCCCGAAGAAGCGCCACCGAGTGGTGTAAACGGTAAATGGATGGATGTATGGATGGCTGGGTTCGGCCCACTAAGCTACCGACTGCTATTGACCCCCCCGATTTTCGGATATATCACACTGTTTCACGCGGACATCTGGCTGACCGACGACGACGACAGTCAAAATCGAATGAAAGCGGAGGGAAACGGAACGCGGTTATCCGGCAGCAAGCGGCAAGCGGTAAGCGGTTTGCTCGATTCGGCGGTTTGAATTGCTCTACTGTACTGGCACTGGGGACGGTGAGCATGGCTCATGGCTCGCTCAACGCCGACCGAGCGACAGAGCGGCAGAGCGGAAGAGAGCGACAGCTGTTGCAGAGCGTGTGTGTGTGAGCACTGAGAGAAAACAGACTATTAATAATTAATAATATGCTTTGAGAAACTCGGAAGCAAAATTAAAAAAAAAAATCTTTTGGGATCTCTATGTGCTCTCAATACAAATTATAAATATAAAGATTGACATATAAATAAAAGTAAATAATAAATAATTATATTATTAAGTGTCATTTTAGACATTTTGCGACCTAAATTTTTTTAAATCACACAGGTTTATAGTTAACAGTTGTTTCGACCACGCCAATGGGCCTTTTCAGTACTATTGGCTGATGATCGGTCATCATCATTTGCGCGGGTATATGTATACAACACAGTCACCGAATTCGTACTTGGGAATTTCAGGTGCACTCTCTGTAACAACTTTCACTACGTCCAATGTTCAAATATTAAAATACAACTTATTTAAAATAAAACGAGAAAGAAAGCTAACTTCGGTAAACCGAAGTTTGTATACCCTTGCAGTCTGCAATTGGATCATTGAAAATCGATCCATTTTGGTTATGTAAAAAAAAATGTCAAATTATATAAATTTTGTAAATTTTACATTTTACATGTAGAATTTTACATTTTCATATAAATCGACCGATCCCTTCTATGGCAGCTATATGATATAGTTATCCGATCTTTATGAAAAAAATTCTAGAACTGTAAATAACGACTATATCTCGAAGTTTATAAAAATTCGTTGAAAAACAGAGAAGTTAAAATTTTTTTACATAAATTTCGCCATCATTCCTATGGCAGCTATAGGATATAGTTGTCCGATTTCGGCCGTTCCGACATATATACTGCGTGCTAAAGAAATAATACTATGCTGAAAATTTCAGCCC